>LPNX010637521.1:28768-146857 GCA_001517045.1 Pseudotsuga menziesii | reverse complement strand
TTAGACATTTTATTTCTATTGCATATTGGGAAATATTGATTTCTGGAGTCAAAGCTGTCTGTTGTGGTACCCCAAGCCATAGGAATTTCTCTCTGTAACAGTCTAGAAAAGGGTTAAACTTATACCAATGTGGATGATCTTTCACTTCCTTTAGTGAGTATGAAAGAACAAGTAAACTCGGCAATCTAGTCATTTTTAGGGAGTTAGACCAGGGATTGAAGATAACTCCATACGAAGGGAGCATTATAACAAAGGATAGTCAACACAAGACAGAGTATGAGGCTCATTTTTCACATGTAATACAACTGCGAAGGCTCCCGTGACCTAGAAACGTGCAACATGGGTGCCAAAAATGGAAAGAAGTATTCTAACTAGTGTAACCCATGATATGTAAGCTCTAATCCATGGAAGAAAAATGATCCTTGAAGGATATTAGGAGGCTGTAGATTGATGTCCATGAAGAAAAAGGATTCCTACGGTTTGTAGCGGGATAAGTTATAAGTGTAAAATGAAATGGGACCAAATCCTACCCTATAAGTCGAGGAATCATGTTCAAATTTCATCCATGACTTGAAAATCTAGTCAAAAATCAATGAAACATTAGTCATAATATTTATAATTAACCACAAACTATACAAAAGGGGGTAAAAAATTGAAACTTTTTACTATAAATAGGGAGGTTGGGTTAAAAACTAATTCATTTTGACTTTTACCTTGAATAGTGCAAATTTTACCCCTAAGGTTCAAATGCCTCGTATGCTCAATCCGGTGGACGGAATCGAATTTCGCGAGTGTAGGTAAATATTCTCTCTCTTGCCTTTCATTTAATTTTTTTTTTTAATTTTATATTTAATTTAATTTAATTTTTTTTCTTCTTCTGAAAAATTAGATGTTTTGGTGAGTTTAAAAGGGAAACACATGGGTAGCCTCTTGTAAACTTGCGTATCCGAGAAAAATACACGGGTATACAATGGGGTACCTGTGTATGATACGCATTGTGTATAACAGTATAGTCACTTATGTTGTGGATTAGGGGTTTTGGATGGAAAATGACAAAAAATTGTGTTATTTGCAACAAAAATGGTTCTTGAGTGGCGTGAACGAGAGCACAAAGACATTGATCGGGAAGCTTTGTGAGATCCATTAACTTTAAGTGCCCTTCGAGTATGTGCATTGTTAATATTTTTTCGCATGGCTAACATGCGTACCCTAATTAGATTGCTAGAGACCTTGGTAAGATATTGGGATCTTGATCAGGGCTTGTTTGACCTTCATCGTGAAACACTGGACATTACTGCTGAAGACATTTACTACATCACATGTTTATCACATAGAAAGGTGTCGATGAATCTGAGTGGTTCTCGTCGTGGGGGTGACCCACTTAGTTTTCAGGATTATGTGAACATGTATCGTGTGCCTGTATCAAAAAATTCAGGTACACAAGTCTCTATTGTCCAAATAGAAAGATTCCCAATTAAGGTATTTGTGAGCACCATTACATGAGTGGTGGGTGTGTCCTCTTTACACTTGGCTACTCATTACAATATGCATTTTGGGGTGGAGTGCTTGAGAAACATGGTATTCCACTGGTGTTCCAGACTTGTTATCAACATGAAGAAACAACTTATTACTACAAAATTAGAAAGAAGAAGAATTTTGGATACCCAAGAATCCTCACAACCTTCTTCTTTGAGTGTGTACTAGCACTGATCCCCAAGGTGACACTCCCTCATCATCATCCACGTGATCCTAGACTCACACAGTGGGGAGATGTCTTTGTTCGCTAGGGTGGTGGTGAGATCTAAGAAGCATAAGATGATGATTAATGCGTATGGTGGAGTAGAAAGGTACCAACATTTGAGCAGTTCCCTTATGCCGGGCTAGACTTCCGCGGTGATCCTGAGCTTGCGCTACCTCCTGGAGAGGCATGAGGAGAGATGGGTACGCCTTTTGTTTTTCATATATTTGATTTGTATGATTTGTTTGTGTAAATAAGTGTATATACATGTGTAACTTGTACGAGTCTAAGTCAAGATTGAGTAATGCACATATTGGACCTGTTTTGTTCGGCTGGATGGCCATCCTAGGGCCTACGTGTGACCAATCGAGGGAGGTGGTGCTAATTCCATGCTCTGAGTTATGGAGGGAAAGATAGCTCGTCTTACCCATGACATTCCTACTATGAGGATGGAGAGGATACATATTCACATTCAGCAACATGTAATGGGTGTGCCCCTTTAATGGTTAAACCTTCTTCAGAAGGTGTCTAGGACAATACTATGTTAACGAGAGGCTGTGGCGGAGGCAGGCAAGGCCGCAAATCTCTGTCACTTTTAGAATCTTGAGGGATTTTGATCCCATTTTTGTATTTTGATGTATTTATGATTGGATCTTTTGGACCAGTACTCCATTTTATGGACTTTTATGCATATATATATATAGTAACTTATTTACATGTGTTTCTATCTGTACATCTGAATATTTTTTTATAATGTGTGTGACAAATGCCAATTTAAGATATAATTTGTGTATGAGTTAGTTACTGTATTTTGATTTCTTGGAATGTGTTTGTAGATAATATGATCAAAATATCTCTCAAGTAATCTTATTTGTAAGAACTGACGTAGTAAAGTAGGATTTCTCACCTGATAATCACCATTAAGCTCTGAAAATACTAATTGGGAATCAAGTCTAACCTCAAGAAACGTAATACCATGTAAAGCAATGTCCCTTAACATCTCAATGGCGACACTGTACTCAACCATATTATTAGTAGCAAGACCTAAAAATGCACCTCCCTAGGTAACTAGTTGTCCTATGGGTGCATAGATGACCCAAGCAACTGAAGCAAGGTTGCAAGTGTGACGGCTTGCACCATCAGTGAATCCTATGAATATTTCCGAGGATGTAACACCTCGGTTTTGACCTCGATGCATTAAATATACATGATACATATATATTGTAAATAATCATGGTGCGGAGCTGAAGGCAAATGCCCCACCATCGATTTGGTTATGTTATGTTTCAGTGATTGCAATTGTCACTGATAGTATATCAGGATATACGACACATATTAAGCTATGGCATCATGAAACTATGCATCTTAATTAAAAGAACCCCAACCAGCTATGTCAATGCAACTAAATTGAAAAGGGCATGATTTCCTAAGGATAAGGGGGGGGGATTGTTAAACTTGGAACCCATGGGGAAAAGCCATGTGTCAGCCACTTAAGCTCCTATGCTAGTTGAGGGTGGTTAATGCTGGGTAGTGGTGGGTGGAAGGCTGCCCCCACGCATTCTCCACCAGTTGGTTCAGTCACACGCACGGGTTGGGAATGGTTTCCTCACGCGCTATTTGGGATACCAATCATTCTGTCCACTCTCTCTGATGGTTGGCTGTTCATTTTCCTCACGCAGAGCAGAGATAAAAGGACTCACGATTCCATGTGTGGGGGTTCACTCTCTTTTCTTGCACCAATTGATGGTCTGAGTAGGCGATTTCCCTTTCGTTCACACAGAGAATGGATTTTCCTTTTGTATTATCAGACTGTGTATTGTCTCGTCCATCCTTTGTGGATCGTGTGCTGTGATTTTCTGCACTGATCGTTGGCTGCAGTCTCATCCACATCTTGTTGACCATGTTTCCCTTTACAGAGTGGTATCTACTGTAGATTGTTGGGGAGTCGTTTTGGCCACACTACGGCCAAGAATGACTCAGGGATTGTCTTCCCCTGTCCAAGCTGTGAAGTGCTTGATTTGCTGCATGTATGCAGAGGTTGGTATTCGGACTGCATTGGAGTGGTGATGAGGGCCTGATTTGCTTGACAAACCTGGTGTGTTTGGGAACCACACACAGAGAGCTAGCGGGATGGATTTCTTCTCCACAACCCCTGAATAGCACTAGAAGGGAGGTCAGGGCTTGAGGGACTTTGTAGCAGAGAAAGGACTGATTTCCTTGTGTTGGGTGTGTGTGGGTGTCCTAGAAGTTAGGATAGTTCGGGTGTAGGTGTCCTTAGCTCTTCAATGAGCTCACCAGCTTAGCATTTAGCCTTTCCCAGCTCCTGGATGGCCTGATAAACCCAACTGTGTTGGCTTGGCTGATCTGTTGTTTGCCTAAGAAACCCAATTGTGTTGGCTTGGTTATTTTGTTATCCCTGGCTATGTGTAATCCTGCTAGTTCCTTATTCCTTGGGGAATCATGCCCGGCTCAGGGGTGGCAGTGTTGTTGAGAGATTAAGGAGCACGCTAGCCTATGGTTGGGTGGAACATTGCAGCGACGTAGCTGGTTGCAGGATGATTCTCATAAGATAAGTATTCTTGACTAATCTATTTTGCAATCATATTTACTGTTAATGAATTATGATGATGGACATGTTTAATGCTAAATTGTATGTTTTGCTTTCGTTGTGTATATGAACGACTATGCATCTTAGTATGTAATATGTTTAGGAATTTTGTTTCAACATTATATGTATGTATGTTCATGTTCATGGGGCTAGTTTCCCAGATGTTGATGTATGGTAGTGTCCTCTTCGTCGGTCGGAGGGTCGGGGACGTTATAGTGTGGTATTAGAGCTAAGGTTGCAGCATGGGACTGGATGGGCCATGAAGATGCAGTGACAGAGCTTATGTTATAGCATGGGTCTCTATGGGCCAGGAAGAACCAGCTAGCAGAGGCAGGTTGCCTTCTGCCCAACAGATATCATAAAAACTTCAATTTTTTTTGTTAAGTGCTGGAACCATCGGCCCATCGGGAGACTAGGTGTGAAGCTCTTCCGATGCAGCGGAGAGCTAGAGAAAGACCACACGATGGGAAACAGTCGGGAGAAAAATTGTCGAATTTTTTCTAAGTATTCATCGGCCATCGAAAAAGGTTAGAGGATGTAGGAGCCGCGGTTTCAGTGGAGATCAGCCGAAGACCGCCGAAACGCCGGCTCGATTAGTTTGAAGACCCTTTCGATAGTGAATGTCAGCGATCGGGGAATGTTAGAGGAAGGGAGAGTCGATACAGTGGCAGGTCCTTGAAGTAATTTTTGCCACAATATTTTTAAGTACTCGTTGGGCCATCGACGAAGCCTAGCAGATTGATCGACGAAAAATATATGACGGAGGCGCCAATACGGCGGTGAGCGCTAGGTGAAACAAGAGCCGAAAAGCGACAAGAAGAAAAAGAGAAATTTTTTAGTAAAATTCTCTAAGTATGGGAATCGTTGGCGAATTTAGATGACGGAACCGCCGATGCGGCGACAGACACCGAAAGGAATTAGTTGTTCGGATTGCCAATGTCGTCGACAGAAAATAGTTGTTGGGTTCACCAACACTGTGGAAGAATTTAGTTGTTTGTCAGTCTGCCGTTGTGGCTGCCATGTGGACTAGCGTGCCTATGATTAGGATTTCAAACCACCGATGCTCCGATCGCCGACATGTAGCGCTTAGTGGTTCCGATCGCCGACAGATGTTATGGCCCGCGGGAAGAAGAGGAACATTTTTTTTTGAAATTTGTCTAAGTGTTGAACCCATCGGTGATCGGCGGAAGTTAGTTGATGAGACCGTCGATGGACATCATCGAAAAAGTTTAGTTATTCGAGCATCCGCCGTTGCAGCTATTTAGTGGACTCTCCCTCCGACAGATAGTTGTTCTGACCACCGATGTCGTAACAATTAGTGCTTTCGATTTTCGATATACCACCATCAAAAAACCTTAGTTGTTGAAGCCGCTGACACACAGATCCGTTTAGTGTTGGATCACCGAAACGTCGTGGTTAAACCATCCGACGCCGCAGTTGCTAGTTGCTCTGACTGTCGATAGGACCGTGGCCTGCGGAAACTCCAGAAAGTTCATTGGTTACCATTGTGGAAGCCTAGAGAACTAGCCGCCCGATGAGTAGAGGTTTCGATCGCCGACGCGGTAGTGCATAGTGGATCCGATTGCCGATAAATGGCTCAGAAACTTAGACCACCACAGATTCGACACACTGGGAAGAAATAGATGAACAAATCGTCGATGAGCAGTGGAGGAAATTAGATGTTTTGATCACTGAAACTCTAGAAAGTTAGTGGGAAAGAGACTCGACAAGGAGAAAGAAAATTGGGTTATTTAAAATGGATTTCTCAGCAAATTTCAGCTGTTTTTCAGTGGATTTTTCAACAGACTGTCAGTAGATTTCAGGGCTAAACAAGAAGATAATTTTTGTGTGTTTAAGAAAAACTGTTATTTCTAATTTTCTCTAGGAGAGGGTAAGTAGTTCTGATTTATATCAATATGTGTGCATCTAACAGTTTTTCTATCTAACACATTTGCAGAATCATAGTCACCTTCAAAGGCAGTATTTTAGAAATTGCAGTTTGATAAGCAAGTGGTGGTTCAGTTATGAGAACCCATGATGGATATGATACTCAGGATTCTTATGAGCGTGCAAGAGATGCCATGGGATAAAATTTCCGTAATGGAAATGATGACATAGAGTCTAATGGAAGGAGATTCCAAGAGACACCGTCAGATGTTGCAGCCACGATGAGAAGCTTGATTAAATCTCAAGAAGAGCAGCATCAGTTGAATGCTTCCATGTTGCAGAGTTTGACAGACTTGCAAAGGAAGATAGACTCTGGACGAGGTACAACAAGGCCATAATGTAGTAAAAGCAGCACTAGGAGAAGGGGAAGGAATTCTAGTGGGTCATATGACTCTAAAGAATCTAGTGGGGATACAATTTCATCTTCTCGTAAAAGAAAAAGAAGAAGACACCATAGGGATCACTCTCGAGATGAATTTAAGAAAGTTAAACCTCCTACATTTGATGGTGAGGTAAAGACTGGACAAGAGGCTGAAGCTTGGCTTCTTGGGATAAAGAAGTACTTTCAAGTGTAGGATTATTCAGGAAACATGAAGGCAAGAGTTTCCATATTCAATCTGAATGGAAGGGCATCCATTTGGTGGGAACACTTCAAGAAAGTAAAGAGGATCAGTGAAAGGAGACTGAAGTGGAAACAGTTCAAGAAGTATTTCAAGCAGAAATACCTCTCTGACAGGTATTATGATGATAAGATTAAGTAGTTCCATGAGCTGATATTGGGACAGCAGACCATGGATGAATATGCAAATAAGTTCTTGGAATTGTTGAGGTATGTCCGATACATCAGAGATGAAAAGGTGAAGGTCCAACAATTTCTGAGTGGATTGCCTCAGTCTTACAAAGACATAATTGACTTTTATGAACCTAGAACTCTTGAAGAAGCAATAAGGAAGGCTAAGTATTGCTATGAGCAAAGCAAGGGTAAACCTGATTACCATAAGGCATGGAAGGATAAGAAGAATGAGAAGTTTGACCAAAGAAGGAGAGGTTTCAAACCTTCTAGATTCAGGAATCAGCAGAAGCAGCCATCCCAAGCTGCGAGTAATCTAGTTGGAGTGACAGGTGGAAAGCCTAAAGATCCACAACAGAATAAAGGACCACTCAAATGTTGGAAATGTGAAGGACCCCACTTGCGCAGATATTGTCCACTCGAGAATGAAAGTGCAAGACCAACTTACAACATGCAAGGAGCAGAAATAGTGGGTCAAGTAGCAAGGGCAGTCCCTAGAATTTATGCAGCACTGGAGGACCACCAGGCAGATCACCAGTCAACTGTGGTTGAAGTTGCAGGTAAGATTGTTGAACAATTTGTTTCTATTCTAATTGACCCTGGTTCTACTCATAGTTACATCACTCCTAGAGTAGTGGAGATTTGTGCTTTTAAGAAAGTAAAGCATAGAAAATCTTGGCTAGTTCAGCTAGCCACTGGGACTAAGAGAAAGGTCAATGAAGCAGTAGAGAAATGTCCATTGGTTATGAATGGATTGATCACATGTGTAGATCTGAATGTTCTACCACTTGGTTCCTATGATGTTCTCATTGGAATGGATTGATTAGAAGCTCACAGGGTAAAGCTTGACTGTTATAACAAGACTTTCGAATGCATGGATGAAGAAGGAAACCCAATAGTTGTGAAAGGTATTCCAAAGGTAATTTCAATAAGGTAGGTTTCAGCAATGCAGTTGAAGAATTTCTGTAGGAAGGGTTGCCGGTTGTATGTAGCTCATATTGTGGAGGTATCAGAGGATGAAACTCCCAGGTTGGAGGACTATCATGTGTTATAGGAATTCAAGGATGTGTTTCCTGATGAGATTCTAGAGCTTCCTCCAAAGAGGGACATTGATTTCACCATTGAACTTGTGCTAGGAGCAGCACCAGTGTCCGATACACCCTACAGGATGAGTACACTGGAGATGCTAGAGTTGAAGATGCACATGCAAGAGTTGTTGGAAAGGAAGTATATCCGGCCAAGTGTGTCTCCTTGGGGAGCACTAGTTCTGTTTGTAAAGAAGAAAGATGGTACACTCAAGTTATGTATTGATTACATGCAGTTGAACAAGGTTACTGTGAAGAATAAATATCCTTTGCCTAGGATTGATGACCTCTTTGATCAAATGAGAGGATCAAAGGTATTTTCCAAGATTGACTTGAGGTCTAGTTACCATCAGGTGAGAATCAAGGATGAATACATTCATAAGATAGCCTTCAAAACAAGGTATGGAAATTATGAGTTTGTAGTGGTACCATTTGGCCTCACCAATGCACTAGCTACATTTATGTGCCTAAGGAATAGTGTCTTCAATAGATATTTGGACAAGTTTGTTCTTGTTTTTCTTGATGACATTCTTGTTTATTCTAAGAATGAGAAAGAGCATGAAGAGCATTTGAGATTGACATTGCAATTTCTCAGGGAGCATCAACTGTATGCAAAACTGAGCAAGTGTGACTTCTATACAGATATAATTTAGTATTTGGGTCACATTATCTCAGAGGAGGGTATATTTGTGGACCCTGAAGCCATTATGAATTGCCCTACTCCAATAAATGTGACGGATGTAAGATCTTTTATGGAACTTGTAGGATACTACCGGAGGTTCATTGAGGGATTTTCCAAAGTTGCACATGCCATCACTTCTTTGCAAAAGAAGGGGACGAAGTTTGAATGGACCTCGAGGTGTGAATAAAGCTTCTAGTAGTTGAAGAATCTTCTCACTAGTGCACCAGTATTGAAGGTTGCAGATCCAGAGAAATATTTTGTGGTATGTATCGATGCATGCGGATAAGGGCTTGGAGGAGTCCTTATGCAGGACAACCACATGATATGTTATGAGTCAAGAAAGCTGAAGGAGCATGAGAAGGACTATGCCACTCATGATCTAGAGCTTGTAACCATAGTACATGCTCTCAAGATTTGGAGGAATTACTTGATGGGTATACTATTTGAACTGAAGACAGACCATTGTGGTTTGAAGTATCTATTTGATTAGCCTACCCTGAATGCTAGGCAAGCAAGATGGCTCGAGCTTTTATGTGAGTTTTATTTTGAAATCAAGCACATAAAGGAAAAAGAGAATAAGATAGCCATTGCACTCAGCAGGAAGGTGTAGGAAATGCATGTGGCATCTCTTAGTATTTTCCAATTAGATTTGAGGCAACAAATTTTTAATCATACTGCTGAAGATGAATTGTATGAGCAGGTAAAAGCCAAATTGCAGCAACAAAGTATTGAGAAGAGGTATGAGGGATATAAATTGGAAGAAGATGGACTTCTTACTTATGAAGGTAGAATTTATATTCCAAATGTGGTATATTTGAGGAGAGTTGTTATGGATGAAATCCATCAAGCTCTGTATTCTGGTCACCCAGGATATCATAATACAATTGCTACCGCCAGAAAGTAGTACTTTTGGCCGGGAATGAAAAAGGACATGGATGAGTACATTTTGAGGTGCATGAAATGTCAACAGGTAAAGGTTGAGCATCAACACCCAGCAGGTTTGTTGCAGCCTTTGCCAGTTCCAGAATGGAAATGGGAAGTTATTTCCATGGATTTTATTACCGGATTGCCGATGACTTGGAGACAACATGATTCCATCATGGTTGTGGTAGATAAGTTGACTAAGGCAGAACATTTTATACTGGTGAAGTCTACGCATAAGACTGATGACATTGCAAAGATATTCATGAAGGATATTTTCAAATGGCATGGATTGTCAAAGGCAATAATCTCTGACCGAGATGTCAAGTTCACTTCCAATTTTTGGAAGAGGTTGTTTGCAGATTTGGGTACAAAGCAAAACTTCAGCACTGCTTACCATCCTCAGATAGATGGGCAGACAAAGAAATTTAATCAGGTGCTTGAAGATATGCTTCGCATGTATGTGATGGATAAACCAACCAAGTGGGAAGATTACTTACACTTGGCCATAGAATTTGCTTATAACAATGGAAAACAGACATCCTTGGGGATGAGTTCGTATGAAGCCTTGTATGGAAGAAGGTGTAGGACACCAGTGACTTGGGATAATACAGTGAACATGGTTGTTATTGGAGCAGAATTGCTCAAGGAAATGGAGCAAGAGGTTGTAAAGATCAGGCAAAATATGAAAGCAACAAAGGATAGACAGAAAAACTATGTAGATAAGCATGGGGTGAACAGGGAGTTCAGTGTTGGGGATCATGTTTACCTCAGAGTGAGGGCCAAGAAGAGTTCCTTGAAACTTGGAAGTTGTGCCAAGCTGTAATCAAGATATTGTGGGCTGTTTGAAGTGCTTGAAAGAATAGGGCCAGTTGCATATAGACTTGCATTTCCTACTAGTACTAGAGCCCATAATGTTTTTCATGTTTCTTTGCTTAAGAGATATATGCATGATCCTAACCATGTGATAAATTGGGATGTGATTCAAGTGGAACCCGAGGGAGAGTTCCAAATCGAGCCAATGTGCATCCTCGATAGGAAGGTCACAATGCTTTGGAACCGAGCCATAGGGTAGGTAAAGTTGCAATGGGAGCACTACGGACCTGAAGAGGCTATGTGGAAGCTGGAGGATGCCATGCGACTGGCACATCCATTTTTGTTCAATTCTGTAGAACACTGAGGTGATACCAGTGTAACATTTTGTTCAATGTTGTAAAGCACTGAGGACATTGCTATTGAAGGGGAAGGGGAATGTAACACCCCGGTTTTGACCCCGATGCATTAAATATACATGATACATATATATTGTAAATAATAATGGTATGGAGCTAAAGAAAAAGGCCCCACCATCGATTTGGTTATGTTATGTTTCGGTGATTGGAATTGTCACGAATAGTATATCAGGATATACGACACATATTAAGTTGTGGCATAATGCAACTATGCATCTTAATTAAAAGAATCCCAACCATCTATGTCAATGCAAATAAATTGAAAAGGGCATGATTTCCTAAGGAAAGGGGGGGAGGGATTGTTAAACCTGGAACCCATGGGGAAAATCCATGTGTAAGCCACTTAAGCTCGTATTCTAGTTGAGGGTAGTTAATGCTAGGTAGTGGTGGGTGGTAGGCTTCCCCCACATACTCTCCACCAACTGGTTCAGTCACACGCACGGGCTGGGAATGGTTTCCTCACGCGCTGTTTGGGATACCAATTGTTCTTTCCACTCTCTCTGATGGTTGGTGTTATAGAGAGAAATTACTATGGATTGGGGTAACACAACAGACATATTGACTCCAGAAATCAATCCTTTCCGATATGCAATAGAAATTAAAGATCTAACACGAAAGGATCAGAACTCATACCTTATTCCAGACGGTTGAAGTAGATCCCCGTTGAGATTTCCAACTTCAGCTTGAATTGATAAATCACTTCCTCAACAACAATTAAACAAGACACACATACTATATATATTGGTGTTAGATCTATTCAAAGGGGTCATACAATGGCCGAGATACATTATAAGTCCATCCTAGAAGTGGAGTGATGAAGGATCCCAAATGGAAGACCAACCACCTAATCAACATAGTACAATAATACAACTCTGCACATAACTGCAAATACATATAGCAGTCCCGGATACATAAGAGTACAATGGCCATGAATATGCATGATACAAAATATCACATAAGTGGTCATCGCCATGTACAATATACATAGATCAGAATCGCCATGATGAAGATATACAAAGGATCATGGTCTCCATAATGGATGAAGATATATAATGGATCAAGATCTCCATAACAGCTGGAAATGTTTGACATATACTGGAATCAAGTCACGAGAGCTGAAATCTCATGAACACTGGCATGATCAAGGAGGTAGCACATAAGAGATGCCACCAATCTGGAAAGTCTTCTACACAAACCGCTACGAGTACATGTCCTACTATGTGAATAGAGGTGTTGAGGTCGAACATAGTAGTCCATCGTCTGATTACCGGTCATCAATGTATACTGTTAATAGACGCGAGATCACCCACCGATAATGAAAATGGGAATCAAGGTACTAGAGTGCAAAATAACAAGTACGAATAGATGTGTTGAGGTCAAACACTTGAGAGGATCCATCGATCAGGGGACATTGATGTATTCCCAAAAACTGTCGATGGAGAGAGAACCTGTCACTGATGACTGCAAGTCTCAAGGCACTCAAAATGACTCTAGATTCCAATCCCAGAATAAATGATCTGAAGTCGATGGGATGAAATTTGCTGGAAGGAGGGCATTAAGGCATCCCCCATCCTCCAACATGAGGTACTCAGCAAAGCTGTATAATGTGGAAGGACTCGATCATAAGGTGCACAAACCAGTAACTGTACCGGGAATGGCCGACATGCAAAGTGAAGATAACTGAGGAATGGCCGACTCAAGTTTCAACTTCCTTTGAACAAGAGCATAACAGCGTATGGTGACTTAAATAAAGGCAGCATAGACTCGATATACAAAACTGGGACATCTCTGCGACACAGGAGGCATCGACAGAGGCTCCATGGGGATTGGAAGCTTAACCAGTCGGTGGAGATAAACTCAGATAAACAAGTACAGCTCCTAAAGTCAAACTACAAACCCAACCAATGGATGTGATGTACAGTGCTCTGTTCGAAGGTGACATGACTCGAAAGCTACCAAAAGATAACATCTTTCCTTGTCTGGCTTTTTGATTTTTTTGGACTTTTCCAAATATTTAAAAAGGTTGAAAAAGAATAAAACTACTTTATAGTTACAAAATAGGAGGAGACGAGTGTCATAGGGGAAAAAAAACTAGTTCCAAGTAGTGGAACATACCTATGCTCAATGCAAGGATACATGTGTAGGATAGTGACACTCGGGGGAAAATCCCCTCCCGGTAAAAATAGGGAATCAAGCTGCAAAGGATATATAAAATGGCTCTACATGGCTAGTCATGAGACAAGCTCAAGCTATATGGCTGAAACTCAATGTCAGGGAAGCCGGCATAAGGCTCAATAAGGTAGGTAAAGCTCACGATAATGCAATTACAACTTGACATAAGGGAGTCCTGAGGGAAATAAGCCAACAAAATATCAAGAGGAGTATGAGGCTCTCATGAAATGTCATGGCAATACTATACAACAGACTCCCACACCCTAAGGGACAGCATGGGCACCAAATGCAAATAAGGTGCTAACTAGGGTACCCATGTAAGGTCAAGCTCTACCACTCATATCATGCCACTTCTAAAACAGTAAGAAGGTTCCGTGACATAACAAAGTGGGTTCGTACCTAAGGCTATAAAGAAATGGTCATAAGGTCATGCAAAATGCAAACAGTGATGAAACCTAACCTATATGCCAGTTTAGACATGATACCTAAAATCAACACAAATGGGTCAATCCAACGGCTGAAACAACACTAAAAAAGGTCTCCTACATCATAAATTAGTCCAAAAATGGTCCAAACTATAGGAAAGGGGGTAAAAATTTTCAAAAATTTGAAAAATTTCTATAAATAGTAAAAAATTCAAAACATTATAAAACATTTGAAATTTTTACCCATTTGAGCTCAGAATTTCAACAACAAATTCTAGGAGATCTAGTCGGCGGAATACACTACCGTTTTTTCCAGGTACTTACCCATGCTCTACTCTTCCATTTTTGATGCAATTTTTGTCAAATTCCATGGTGATTTTGGATTTCTAGGCCATTCCAAAATAGGCGCTGTGGCCCATGCGGAAATTGAGGGTTTTTTTGCGTATAGGGCTGGATATACGTGGAAACTTCCCTCACAGTTGTGTGCAGACGTGGTTGTTTGGCAAACAATTGTGTATGCAGCTGCACTTAAGGTTTTTCAAGTGTTCTAATGGGCAAAACTCAAATTTTTTTGTGCAGGATGGTCCTAGAATGGAGAGAACATGAACATGGTGATGTAGAAGAGGTAGTAAGGGCCGATATGATGGCTCAACAAGTGCTACGTGCATGTGGGCTCTACAAATTTTTATGTCTTGGTGGCTTAAGGGCCAAACCATGACTATTGCAGATGTTGGTGGACTACTGGGATCCAGATTCAGAGTCATTCCAGATAGATGGGATGTCCCTGACCATAGAGGTGGAGGACATATACTTTATTACTGGACTTTCCTGACAAGGGGAAGTAGTGAACCTATGTTCTCATGGGTCCGGAGGTGGCCCGGCTATAGATGAGTACATTGTGGTGTATTGCTATCCGGACATGGAGAAGGTGGGGAGTTAGATACCAACTAACTCCATACAGGTGCTGGGCCTAAAGGCCATCCTACTGACACTGGGTAGGATAACAGGCTTGGATTCACTCCACCAGGCCTCGTGGCCTCTGATGTTCTATGCAGTGGAGTGCATGAGACCCATGGTATATGATTGGAGCACTGCACTACTGGGTAACATGAAACATCATCTCAGTGAGTGTAAGATGGGAAGAGTGTGAAACTTCAATTTCAGCAGCATACTGAGCATGTTTTTCTTCGAACGTGTTCCAAGATTGAGCCCTAGAGTTGACGTTCCTCTGCACGGGCTTCGAGATCTGGCCCAATGGCGTTGGGCGGATGCGATGCATAGACTAGGGGGAGGTAGGGTATCCAACCCCTATCCAGCTGATTTATTTCCGTGGTGGTGACGACAGATAGTTTCCATCGATGACTACTCCTACGCGGGGATATATTTTTGGGGGGACCCGGACATGTCGCTACCACTAGGATCGGCATATGGTGACATAGGTAACGAATCTCGACCCTCTCTTTAAATTTTTGGGTTATTTAATTTTTTTGTGTTTTCTGATTATATGGAATCAAAAGACATGTTTTTGGGTGACAATACATAGTGACATCTACCATATGCATGCAGATGTGGGACCACGGTGGCCTGAAGGCTTCCCTCATCACAGACGAAGGGGAAGAGGAGACGATATCACGGGTGTGGATGTGGAGCGGATGCTCCAGAGCATTCATACCAACTTTGTGAGGCTAACACACAGAGTTCCCATGGCGCAAGTCGAGGACTTGCCTGAGGCCATACAGCGCTAGGTGGTGGGTGTACCACGAACATGGGTGCGATTATTTCGACGGTTAGCTAGAGCTGTAGTGACATTCCATGATCACAACCCCCCTCCTCCTCCACAGGCTTAGATACCTGGGAGTGATACATTTTGTATTACCGTGTATTGTATTTTGGTGGCTCGAGAGCCCCATTTTTGTATTATGACACTATGTATTACCACATTTGGATGTATATAAAAACTTTTATGATGATCGGTTTATTTATTTACATGTGTAAAAATTTGTGTTTGTGATGAGTTTATTGTGTATGAAACAAATGCCAATCTAACATGTAGTTAGCATATGAGTCATCAACTTGATTATTAATTCTTGGAATATGTATGTATTTTATATTGTCAAATTGCCGTTTTAATAACCTCACACATAAGAATCTTCTTAATAATGTTGGATCTCTAACATGGTACAAACCATTAAGCTGTGACACTACTAACTCCAAATCAAGATGTACCTCAAGAGAGAGAACGCCATGTAAAATGGCATCCCGTAGAAGCTCAATAACGACACTATATTTAGCAACATTGTTTGAAAATGGCCGTAAGCATACGCCTCCTGAAGACAATACCTGACCCATAGGAGTATAAATCACCCAAGTAGCAGAGAATGAGTGTTGAGTGTGACAACTCGCACCATCCGTGAATCCTATGAAGGTGGAAGATTCCATTGACATCTGCCAAAAGAAATGAAAACTAATCACAAACCCGATCACTATAAGAAAAAGACCTACCTATGCAAAACTGTACAATAATATACAATAACCATCCTTGGCTAAAAACCATGCATAGTACTTTTTGAGATAGAGCCCATTTCTAGGCTCCGCTAAGGCCGTTCCCTCGTAATCCACTAACTCATAAGCGCCCTTCTCTAACACACGTTTGACGACGTAAGGACCACGCCACATGGGGTTAAAATTTCCTGCCCCTAAGGGTTATTTCGGTTGATCCCATAAAAGGACCAAGTCTCCCTCACTAAACCTCCTTAGATGGACAGACTTATCGTACTGGACCTTTACGCGATGCTTATTTACTTCTAGAGCCACCAAGGCATCTCGACGCTGCTCATCAAGTTGCTCAAGGTGGACCAAATGCTCCTCCAATGGTGAAGTGTCTGGTAAGAGCTCTATGGCTAGCTTCAAAGAAGGAATCTCGCACTCAACCGGAAATACCGACTCCACTTCATGTACAAGTTGATATGGAGAAAAACCTATGGTAGTCTTAACAGCGGTTCTATATGCCCACAAAGCAGGATATAACATAATGTGCCAATTATTCTTGCTTTGTGCAATGGTTAGTTGGAGAATGGATTTGAGTGATTTATTCACTTCTTTTACCTGTCCATTCTCTTGAGGGTAGTAAGAGGAGGAATGCTCTTGTTTGTACCCTAAATTTGATGCCAACTCTTCCATCATACGATTCTAAAAGTGCGAGCCATGGTCAGTGACAAGCTCTTTCATAATCCCGAACCGAGTAATAATCTGGTTGACTATGAAGTGCACGGCTTTCTCATCGTTGGATTTAATTGTAGGCATAGCCTTAGCCCATTTTGTGAAGTAGTTGATAGCCACTATGATATGATGATGCACCCTAGCTGAAGCTGGGTTGCAATCCATAAAATCAAGCCCCCACTTAGTGAAGGGACTGGCGATGATGATGGGATGTAACGGGGCAGGTTTTGAGCGCATATTATGTGCAAACACCTGGCAAGGGTGGCACCTCTTGACAGCATCTACACAATCTTTAAAGATCAACGGCCAGAAATAACCCGCTCTTAATATTTTTTGGGCTGTAGAAATCCCCGATAAATGACCACCACACGCCCCTCCATGGAAATCATTCAGCACTACCTCAGCTTCTTCATGAGTTAAACAAAGACGTAAAATGGAATCTACCCCATGGTGGTATAAAGTGTTATCCACTATGAGTTAATTCTTAGACACGTGACGTAACCGTCTTCGTTCATCTCATGAGAGGTGAGTAGGGACCTTGAACGTTTGTAAATATATAATGATATCCCAATACCATGGGTCTAAAGTTGAGATTAAAAAGATGTGTTCATCGATAAACGTATCTTCACAAACCAACTCCTCGTCCTCACTTGGGAAATCCGATATAAGCTCTGCAAAAATTAACGATTTCTTCGATTTTTCCGAAACAAATTTGAGGTCGAATTCTTGCAGGATGACAATCCATTTATTATATTTTCCCCCAATCATCCTTCGAGTGAGGACGAATTGAAACAAATTGACATGGGCTACAACCAAGGTCTGGAGAAGGAGAATATAATGTCTCAACCGGGTTGAGCCGCATGTACGGTAGCTAAGGCAAGCTTCTCAACATAGGAATAACAAATCTCTACGTCAATAAGATTCCAGCTCAGATAATATATGACATGCTCTTGGAGCTCCTCATTCTCTTGAACCAAAACCATACCAATCGTCTCCATGGACGAGGCCACATAGAGTAGAAAATCGCGGCTATAGTCTGGGGGACTAATCACCAGGGCCGATGCTAGGGATCACTTGAGCACATCAAAGGACTCCTGGGCTCACTCATCCAAACAAAAGGTGGTGTCCTTCTTCAAAAGACGCATGAAGCCTGTAGTCAAATTGGAAAAATTGACAATGAATCTCCATAAGAAGTTTGCCATGCCTTGAAAACATTGAAGATGACGAATATTCTTCGGGGGAGACAACTGAAGTATTGCCTCAACCTTCAAAGGGTCAACTCTTATACCCTCTTAAGAAACGATGAATCCTAATAAGCGACCTGACTTCACACAAAAGATGCACTTGTGAGGATTTAACCTGACCAAATAATGGTGGCACCCTTCGAATACCAACCTCAAATGATAGGAATGACGCATTCTCATATGACAATGAGCAGCAAGGTCATCCAAAAATACTTCGATAATCGATTTGAGATCATGGAAGATTAAGGTCATGGCCTGCTGAAAAGTATCTCCGGTGTTCTTAAGGCCAAAAGGCATTTTTCGATATGCAAAAATTCCCCAAGGACAAATAAATGCAGTTTTATGTTGGTCCTCAGGTTTAATTTGTATCTGATTATATCCGAAAAAGCTGTCTATAAAGGAAAAAACCTCGCTACCCACACACTCATCCAAAATCTGATCAATAAATGGTGTGGGGAAATTGTCCTTAGGACAGGCACGATTCAAATAACGGAAATCAGTACATATGTGGATTGCTCCCTGCTTCTTGTCAACCGAAATGGGGTTTGAAACCCACTCTGTCAAGGGAATGGGATAGATAAAACCTGCTTTCAACAGTTTCTCTATCTCTACCTTAATCGCGGGTGCTTTCCTAGGATTCACCACACGCAAACGTTATCAAACAGGCTTAGCGTTGGGATAAGTCATAATCTCGTGTTCAACAATGCGAGAGTCGATACCTGTAATTTCATCATAAGACCAAGTAAAGATATCATGAAATTATTTAAACAGCCCGGTGTATTCATGAATCTCAGCATGGGAACATTCTGCCCCAATATAGACATTCTTTGTCCTACCAAGATCGCGAGAGATATTGATAGGAATCGTTGGAGATATATTTGCCATGTTCCCATTAGCCATCTGACCAGGAGAGCTTAATGGAACCATGGGACTACCAATTCTCTCACTAAGAACATCCCTAAAGTCCTCACACTCTAAGCAGTCAAGCTCGGGAAGAAAGTAAGATCTATGATGGACTCTTCCCATGGTGGCTCAACTCCTGACATGGCCTCAATAATCGCTTCGTTTGAAGGAAAAACACTATTAAGGCAGTTGTGCACGTGAGAAGACTATACTGCCCATGCAGGCAGCACATACGGGTCCTCCTCCTCCATCCGTGAAGAGGAAGGACTAGGCTCTACAACACACTCAATATTAGCTTGATAAGCTACCATAGTTACAGGAAACGACACGTCTGTCATGATGGGCTCACTCGAAGTATTCAGTGTAGGAAGAATCCAAGGATCTTCCATATGACTTGTGTGAAAAGACACCGATATTATAGATGTCGAAGCCTCACCGGAAAGGGATCCTATCATAAGGATAGGTGAAGGACAACTAAAAATTCTCATGAGGGATGGATACATGCCTACACCCACACTCCCAGTTGCTGGCTGAAAGTGCTCTACAATCAGGATCGAAGCTCCCGAAGATGCGGTAACTGACGGATTCTTGAATGACGTTTGATCAATCATAACTATATTCCCATTAAATGGATAGCATACAAAATGAAATAGGGAAGAAGCTACGGCTTGCATACTGTACATCCAAATCCTACCCAGCAAGAGATTGTAGTCAAGGGGCGCATCAGCCACCTCGACCTCTATCGCAACGGTCTTCCCTCCCAAATGGACCTTAAGGGAAGGGAGAATCCCGTGTGGCCTAAATGATCTCCCATCAAATGTAGTTAATATGGTCACATACTTAGACAAATCAGGGGAACCTAAACCCTTCCAGCATGATAAAGACATCACAGAAGCAGCAGTGCCTTCGTCAATCACAGTGCACTTGACGGTCATGTTAAGACATTCTACGTGAATCAAAAGAGACACATAGTAAGGCAAGCGAGGATGAAGTCCTGTGGTTTCAAATTTAATCATAGAGGAAGAATTATCATCATTCACATGAAGGGTATAAATAAAAGCCTTCCTTTGCGAAGGACAACTCTGAAGTACTTCTAGTGCAGACATCGCACAAGGAGCGTGGCCCAAATCCTCGACAACAGAATAGTTTTGGGCGGCTTGGGAATTAGGATTGTGCCCCGAATGCTTAAGGACTCCCTTAGGAATATGAGGTGCAGCTTTATGTTTTTCCCCAGGTTTTTCAATACGCAAAGGGGTCCCTGGTGGATCAGGCTCCTTTCCTGGGCTGGGTTGTGATGAACCATAGTCCTTCGCACGGGTCACAACTTTCGCAGCACATACCATGTTAATGCAACCACGACCACTACCCTCCGGTGGATCTTGATCACCACCAGAATGATCATGGGTCCTTGAGTTCATATTTTGATTGTGAGGTAAAGGGTTAGTCATCACAGCTGGGCCCTATGCTAAGAATCTCAAGGCTTCATCGATACAAGGGAACAAGTAAGTGAGGTGATCTTCCTTACACAGCTTGCAAGGAAATTTAACCTTACGTTTAGCTTGCTTGTCCCCCCTAGCATCACGGGTGTTCTTGCCATTATTATTAGCATTTTCATTCCTATTCCCACCCTTACGATTGTTCTTACCCTTTTTTTTATTCCGTCCGGGCTGCTGTTTACCCTTCTGGTCCGACGATTGCACCGAAAGCACACTTGCCGTTTGAGTGGGTTGGGACGAAGCCATGGCTTGTCCCGAAGAAGATTGGTTGATTGAAAATTGATTGACTTGTTTCGTAACCGAATCCATAGGTTTAGCATTTGCACAACCAACAATTCCATCGACATGTGGTCCAGGTTTAACTTTGGGGTCGAAACTAGAACGTGGAGCATTGGGAATGATCTCATATAACAAACTAGACTGAGCATAAATCAAATCCAGTTCCTGCACCCTAAAAATGGCTTGTTCCTCATTTTGCACTATGAATGTAGAAACATCCTTCGCTATATAAGGAAATAACGACTTAAGGAACCATTCGAGGAGGAATTCCGACGGTATAAAGGCTTTAATCAACCTCTTCTGTCTATGCCACTCTTGGATATGATCCAAGATATGTGTGGCTTTATCCTATTGAAATGTCAACAAGAGTTCAGTACCAATGTCATAATGCAATGGTAGCTGGAAGTGGTTAAGAAAAGTCATCGCTAGGTCATCGAACAAAGCGAATTCCCCCTAGGTAGCTCTATATACCATTTCACGGCAGGCCCTGTAAGGGTGCATTGAAATAGCCTTAAATGGATCGAGTCCTGGTGTAAGGAATTCAAAGAGAAACATAGGTGAAAGGTAGTAACATGTTCACTTAGATCCTCTCCCGGTTTGCCCTCGAATTTGGGTATGTCCGAGGGAATCTTAGTAGGGACATCTGGTCAAGTCGGGTGATGAGCTACATGATCGTTCATCAATCTCGACAAGTCAGGAAGAATCAGCGTTGCGAGGAAAGGGAGCCTAGGATTATTAAGTCAATGGACCGCTCCCTGATAGTTCTGATTCACATAGGTGTGATTACCATAACCACCATGGCCTTGGCCATAGTGCCCTCCTCCCGTTTGACCCGTATAGGGTGGCATGGAAGCACCATAGTGTGGTGTACCTTGACTATTTGGAGCTACAAAGTCGTAATTTGAAGAGTAAGCAGGTTGTTGTTACCTGCACCCATAAGGTGAAGAACCCTGTCCATACTGTGTCCCATAATAAGGTCTACAAGTCATCCCATGAGATGTCCCATGAGACACTCTGTAAGTAGGAATATACACTCCGAAAGTAGGAATATACATTTTGGAAGTAGGAATATACACTCCGGAAGTAGTAATAGGACCTCTAGAAGTATGAAAATGACCTCCCGATGCAACAGGTGGTGCAGGAATTTGAGACACAACTGGTTGAGTAACTATAGTATGGACATGACTCGTAGCAACGTTCTAGCCCGAAGGACCATGTGAATGAGGTGGAGGGTGAAAATTCGAAGAACTAGGGATAGAGGATGAAGGGACCTATGTAATTATGTATGTGTTATTCCCTATAGTCACTTGTCTCGGATCTGGTATCCTAATAGGATCACTAACCCTAGACCTAGGAGGAATATGTGATGTAGCTTCCACTGCCAGGATGGAAAGTGCAATGTGACTTGTGCTCCCAAACCTCTCTGCATGGTAAGGAATGAGAGTGCCCCCAGGCATAGTGTTAGGCTCAAACTCAGACTTGACATGGAATTCCAAATCGTGTGTGGGAAAACTAGACATACCATAACTACCATAACTGGTGCTCACAGGTTCAAAATGAGTCTCATCATCCTCTGACATTCCATACTAGTGATGCGTCAATGGGGAATCAACCCTAGAGTAAGTAGGTCTATCATGAAAAGTTCCTATCTCAGAAATCACAGGACCTAACTCAGTCAAATCAAGTGAAGGATCATAGTTAGGAGTAAACTCCACATATTCCACATGAATGGGAGAAGGTGGTTCAGGAATACCTTCTATATGGTCTCCCATAGTGTGTGAATCAATCTTCAAAGTAGTCCACCTGGACTGTCTATTTCTCTCTCCTAAAGGAGGAGGAGATGTAGAAGGCAGAAGTCCTGCTAAACGACAAGAATGACGAGGAACCGCACCCTAATCCACAATGACTCAAAACATATAAAAGAATCTCTATCTACGCAAACCCTAGGCAAGCTAACGTGCACAGAGCAATCAGTAATAAAATCTAAAGCCAACCACAAGCAATCAAGGGTAGGATAAGTGAGCTCCCGAATGAAGTAGGTATGTCTCACCTAGGAGAGGCTTGAGACTCCCATACACAACAAGCAGAGGTACGTAACCAATTATTGTGGCCCTCAGCTCATTGGCCAATTACTCACAATGAACTATTCCAAGACCCTAAAACCTAATCTTATTGGTGAACCCTATCAAATAAAATAGTGTAGTTCATTTTAATTTAAGCGTTGATTTTAATTGGCTTTATTACTCAAAAGAGGTATATGGCCATGCAACTAATGGCGTTATGACACAACATGAAGTAAAATGCACACCTAACAATCAATGCAAATGCATTGTGTCCATGAAAAACAGGGTATGCTACTACGTGCAATGCACAATTTTCTTCAAATGATAAATGCAAGATTTCCTATATGAAATCCTGACTAATACTCCAAAGCAAATCTAGTGCAAGTACTATGCAGAATGCAAGATGCAGTGCATAGTGATAAGCAAATATTTTTGGATTTTTTGAAATAAAAATGAGATACAAAAGCAAAATAATGGTTCTACAACCCCCAGACTCTACAAGCACACTCAAACAACACTCAAGCAAAGTACTAAGGTAAAAGAAATCTAATGCACTAATCCCAAAACAAAAAATCGAAAATGCAATGACAAGAACATTCTTCAAAAAAGAAATTTTACCTTAAAAAAAACGTCTCTGGTCAGAAACCGGGATTTATACAGACTCTAGCAGTATCAAAGGAGACTTAGCAATCATCACAATTCACCCAGCAACAATCCATCTTCCTCTAGAAGGAAAAACTAAGGGAATACGTGATTGTTCACAGTAAAACCGCATGTGTACGCGGAAATAGCATTGCAACCCGCGTATATACGCGACTGTGAGTTAAAAACTAACATACAGGAAGAAAGGTGTATAAAAATAAAGGCAAACAGAAAATCTAAGACAAACTTCACACCAATCAGACACTACCAGGCAAACATACCCCCAGACCTGACACAAAAACAAGAGAAAAAGAGAAATTCAAAGTCATTGAATGCCGATAGAAAACCCCCAAAGGACAACTACTAAAAAATCCCTAGCGGAGTCGCCAATTCTTTTACGGAGAGAAATTCCTATGGCTTGGGGTACCACAATAGACAGCTTGACTCCAGAAATCAATCCTGTTCAATATGCAATAGAAATTAAAGATTTAACACTAAAGGATCAGACCTCGTACCTTATTCTGGATGGTTGAAGTAGATCCCCATTGAGCTTTCCAACTTCAGCTTGAATTGATAAATCACTTCCTCAACAACAAGTAAACAAGACAAGCATACTATATATATTGGTGTTAGATCTATTCTAGCATATATAATCAACAATGTATAAGCATTTGAAGTCATCCATGGACAAAATATTCATTCAAACATACATTACTGGACAGGGAAAGATATTTCTTCTAATATAAAATCAGAGATTACAATGGATACAACCTCTGTCGGCACGTCTGGGAATTGGAGAAACTGAATCCCCCACTTGGGCCTCCACCACCTAAATCCTCCATCTCTTGATAACAAGCTCACAAGCAAAAGGCAAGCTTGGGAAGAACACCAAAGTGCTCTAAGGGACAAAGGGATGCAGACTCAAGCACAAGTTTCGGCAACAATGGACTATAGTTTCTTTGCTCTCAATTCTCTCATATGCCTTCAATGTATCAAAAAGTTTCTTATATAGATTTTCAAAGGGGTAATGAAAGGTCGAATCTGAGCGATCTCAAGGCATATGGAAGGCTAGGAGTCAAGTGAGTTGGATCCATGTCAAGGAAAACTCCAAAAGGATTTAGATTTTGCACACATCTCGATGTACATGGTTTTAGGGTTCAAACCCGCATATATACGCGATTAGGGGTTTAAAAGTCGCGTATATGAATTTTCACATGTTTATGGGGATGGTCAAGGAAATATCAAAGGACAAAAAATGGTCCAAGGGGTCTAAAGAGTTTGCAGAGGGACAGGGGAAGGCCATACAAGTGTGATTCACCTGGAGTGGTAAAATCAGCTATAATAGTTGGCTATTCATTTTCCTCACGTAGAGCAGAGATAAAAGGACTCAGGATTCAATGTGTTGGGGTTCTCTCTCTTTTCTCTCACCAATTGATGGTTTGAGTAGGCGATTTCCCTTTCGTTCACGTAGAGAATGGATTTTCCTTTTGTATTATCAGACTGTGTATTGTCCCGTCCTTCCTTTGTGGATTGTGTGCTATGATTTTCCGCACTAATCGCTGGCTGCGGTATCATCCATGTCTTGTTGACCGTGTTTCCCTTTAAATAGTGGTATCTGCTGTAGGTTGCTAGGGAGTCGCTTTGGCCACGATAGGGACAAGAATGACTCAGGGATTTTCTTCCCCTATCCAAGCTATGAAGTGCTTGATTTGCTGCATGTATACAGAGGTTGGTCTTCAGATTGCATTGGAGTGGTGATGAGGGCCTAATTTTCTTGACAAACCTGGTGTGTTTGGGAACCACACAGACAGAGCTAGAGGGCTGGCTTTCTTCTCCACAACCCCTGAATAGCATTGGAAGGGAGGTCAGGGCCTGAGGGACTATGTAGCATAGAAAGGACTGATTTCCTTATGTTGGGTGTGTGTGGGTGTCCTAGAAGTTAGGCTAGTTCTAGTGTAGGTGTCCTTAGCTCTTCAATGAGCTCACTAGCTTAGAATTTAACCTTTCCTAGCTCCTGGATGGCCTGATAAACCCAACTGTGTTGGCTTGGATGATCTATTGTTTGCTTGAGAAACCCAACTCTGTTGGCTTGGCTATTTTGTTATCCTTGGATATGTGTAAGCCTGCTAGTTACTTATTCCTTGGGGAATCATGCCTGGCTCGGGGGTGGCAACGTTGCTAAGAGATTAAGGAGCACGCTGGCCTATGGTTGGGTGGAACGTTGCAGCGATGTAGCTGGTTGCGGGACAGTTCTCATAAGATAAGTATTATTGACTAATCTATTTTGCAATCATATTTACTGTTAATGAATTATGATGATGGACATGTTTAATGCTGAATTGTTTGTTTTGATTCCACTGTGTATATGAACGATTATGCATCTTAGTATGTAATATGTTCAGGCATTTTGTTTTAGCATTATATGTATGTATGTTCATGTTCATGGGGCTAGTTGCCTGGATGTTGATGTATGGTAGCGTCCTCTTCACCGGTCGGATGGTCGGGGACATTACAGAGGACATTAGAAGCAACTCCATATTTACATAAGAAACATTAAAAAAATATTACAAAGTTATACAAATATATACAAGAAAAAGCATTTAACCTAATCATAATACTTTTTTTAGGTAGAGCCCGTTTCGGGGCTCCGACAACTTATTTCCATCATAGTCTATCAATTCATACACTCCATTCTATAAGACTTTAGACATAGTATACGATCCCAACCACATTGATTTAAATTTTCTTGCCCCTAAGGGTTCTTTATCCTGGTCATAGACCAAAACAAGGTCTCCTTCAGAGAATACCCTAGGTTTAACAGACTTGTCATACTGGTTCTTGACTCGTTGCTTATGTGCCTTGTTTATTGTAAGTGCATCTCTGCGTTATTCATTTAGGTGTTCCAGATGCAACAAACACTCCTTTAGATTATAATATTTGGGAAACAAATGTATTTTAATTTTCAACAATGGTATTTCACATTCTATAGGTGTGACTGCTTCTACCTTGTGAACGAGTTGGAAAGGTGAAAACCCCATGAAATTTTTGACCATAGTTCAGTATGCCCAAAGTGATGAATACATCATGATGTGCCAATCTGATCTACTTGCATTAATAGTATGCTTTAGAATGGTTTTCAAAATTTTATTTACGGCTTCTACTTGAGCATTTGCTTGGGGGTAAAAAGAAGATGGATGATATTGTTTAAATATAGGCAAAGTAGTCAATTTAATCATCATCCTATTCTGAAAATGATTGCCATGGTTCGTGACAATATTCTATGAGATCCCAAATCTAGCGATAATTTGGTTGAATACGATATAGGCTACAGTTTCACCATAGGCTTTGAATGTAGGCATTGCCTCTACCCACTTAGTAAAGTAGTCCACGACGACAATGATGTACTTATTCCCCCCTGTCAAAAATGGGTTGCAAGTCATGAGATATACCCCCCACTAAGGGAAGGGCCCTACCGTGATGATGGGATAGAGTGGAGCAGGATGCAACCACATATTTCTTGTATAGAGCTGACAAGGATGACAACGTTTAACAACTTCTACGCAATCTTTGAAGATGGTGGGCTAGAAATAACCGACACACAATATTTTCTAGGCCATTTCTAACCTAGATAAATGACCTCCACATGCTTCTCCATGGGAATAATTTAGGGCATACTCAACCTCCTCACAAGTAATACATTCACGAAGGATTGAATCTACCCCAGAGTATCAATGATGATGAGGTAGTTTTTGGAATTCATTCGTAACTTCCATCGTTCTTCTTGCGAGAAGGTTGTTGGGCACTTCAAATTCCAAAGATATATTAGAATATCTCCATACCAAGGATCCATGGTTGATATCAAGAAGATGTCTTCATCTGGCAATGATTCATCCTCTATCACTATACTCTCGTCACTCGGAAACTCAGATATGAGTTCCACAAACACCAACGAATTTTTGGATTTAGCAGATTGGAAATACATGTCAAACTCTTGGAGTATGATGATCCATTTATTTAATTTTCCCTGATTATGTAGCGGGATAAAACATACTGGAAAGTATTTACATCCGTGACCACAGTGTTTGTCCCGAGTAGGATACAATGACACAAACTTTGAACGACATACACCACTTCTAAAGTCAACTTTTCAATGTGTGAATATCGTAGTTTAGGTCTGGAAAAAGCTCGACTAAGGTAATATTTGACATGCTCTTGGAGATTTTCATCTTCCCGAACCAACACCACGCCAACTATAGAATCTGATGCGTCCATATACAATATAAATTCTTTTGTGTAATCTAATTGAAGCAACATAGGAGATGACAATAATGCCTTCTTCAATGCCTCAAAATACTGCTACGCGACTTCATCCCATATAAATGGAGTGTCTTGGTTGAGAAAGTGCATGAATCCCTTCATTATCTTGACACAATTCACTATAAAAATTTGATAAAGTTAGAATTTCCTTGCAGACTCTGAAGTCATTGAATGGTTTGAGGAGGAGGTAGATTAAAATCACCTCTACTTTTAAAGGGTCGACCCTAATTCCCTTGTTGGAAACAATGAAACCTAGCAATCTTCTCAATTCGACAAATAAGACATATTTATGAGGGTTTAAGCGAATCTTGTAGTGCCGATATCTCTCAAATACCAAACAAAGATGATCTGGATTATCTTTTCTCTTTCAAGAATGCACCGAAAGATCATCTAAGTAGGGCTCGATAATGCACTTAATGTTGTGAAAAGTGAAATTCATTGCCCATTGAAAGGTATCCCCAACATTATTTAAGCTAAAAGCATCATTTTGTATGTTAAATTACCCTAGGGACAAATAAAAGTAGTCTTATGGTGGTCCTCAGGTTTGATTTGGATTTGGTTGTATCCTGAGAAACCATCCATAAAGGAGAAGACCTCGCTACCTACACACGCATCGATTATTTGATCAATGAATGGTGTGGGATAGATGTATTTTGGACATGCTTTATTAAGATCTCTGAAATCAGTAGAGATATGTATAAATCCTTGTTTTTTGTCTACGAGGATAGGGTTGGATACCTATTCCGTTAAATAAATGGGGTATACGAAACCAACATTCACGCATTTTTCAACTTCAGCCTTAACGGCTACCTCCTTCGGTGGGTTCATAGTACGTAACTTTTTCCGAACATGTTTGACAATGGGGTATTTTCTTATTTCATGTTCCACAATAGATGGTTCTATGCCTAGCATCTCCTCGTAAGTCCAATAAAACACATCGGAATAGGGTTGTGTAAATGGAAGTTTCTTCGGGTGAAGAATTTTCTCTAATATAGAAATTTTTGGGTGCATAATTTTTCTCCATTTTTACCTTAGAAAACAATCCTTCTATAGGCAAAGTATTTATAGTTTGGTTAACACTTTCACTCAGTCTCACATGAAACTCATAATTCTCAATTCTGCTTAGTTATGGTAAGAAGTAGGACTTATGATGCAAATATTGGCATATTTTATCATGCCCTACCATAGCCTCTATAATGGCTTCATCAGATGGTAAAACCATGTCCAAACAATCATATGAGTAAGTTGCGTTCACTGCCCATGCAGGAAAATAAGCTTCATCTGGCTCCTCTGAGATGGAATCAACAACATCATCATATATAGATTGATAGGCTACTTCTATTGCAGACAAGGGAACATTAGGTTCAACCTGCAATGGGAGGACCCACGGATCAGTCCTATCTATAACTGAAGAAAATTCTCCATATATACAAATGGTATTCCCTACACTAGTCATTCCTAAATAGTTTCTCAGTGCAGGAAAATCAAAGGTGCCCATAAGTGATGTGTACATCCCAAATCCTAAACTTTCGTTCGCTGAGTGCATTTGATCAATCAAAGGTACATTGGACTCCAATGTGTCCATATGACTCTTTCGGTTATAGGATAGTTGATCAAAAATAACTATCTTCCCTTCATGAGGGAACATAAGGACTCTGAAGACTGACGATGGAAAAACACACATGGCGTAGGTCCAACTTCTACCCAACAACAAGTTATAGTCCAAAGGAGAATCTACGACCTCTACCTCAATTGAAACCACTTTCCCTGCCAATTCTATGTCAAAAGAAGGCATGATACCATGTGGACATAAATAACTTCCATCAAAAGCGGCCAGTAAGGTGTTCGAATGGACCAACTCAGGGGATCCCAGAGATTTCCAACAATATATAACCATCACACTTGTGGATGCACCTTCATTAATTACTGTTCGTCCAATGGTTTTTTCACCATGGACTACTTCAATTTGAAAGGTGACACGGATTAACATTAGATAAGTCAAACTTTTCCATCAAGCCCACACAATCTAAACTTCCTATAGCTGCCAAAAGTGCATTACGATGTGAAGGACAAATTTGTAACACTTCTAAGGCAGACATAACATAAGGAGTTTGTTCCAAGTCGAGTAGTTGGGAGGAACCATCATGTTAGGGTTGTGAAATTTCTTCTTGAAGAAACCTTTCAGTATCTTCAACATAGGGTCAGTCGGTTTATAAATAGAAAGTGGGGCGGGTGTTGGATCTTAGACAGGCTATTTATCTTTCTGTGATCAATCAGGATCGTAGTTTTTGGCTTTGGTTTGCAACAAAGCATGGGATCGAATCATATTAATGTATGATTGATCAATACAGGAAGCATTCTAAGTTCCCCAAGCGTTCTTAGGATCACTCAAAGTTACATTTTGTCCATGCGGGAAAGGGTCCTTGAGGACAACAGGTGGTTGCTTCAACAACTTCTGAGCTTGTTCCATAAGGGGACATTTATAAATTAAGTGGTATTCCTGAAAAATATTGCAAGGAAACTTCACTTTATATTCTCTTTCTTGGACCCCTCAACATTATTTGTGGGTTTCAGTTTGTTTTGATTTCCCTCTCCCTTCTTTCCTTTGTTTTTCTTCCCACCAGACTACTGAGTTCTATTTTGACTAGATTGCACTTGAGGGGAGTGGGTAGCAGTTTTAATTTCTCCTACTACGGATTGATTGACAAATAACTCATGCATTTGTTTCCCAAGAGACTCCACAGTAGGTGACTTAAAAGATCCAACAATGCCATCAATATGTGGTACAGTCTTAGGTTTTCCAAAGTCATTGTTAGACCTCGGTGTGTTAGGTATAATTTTATAGAGTATATTAGATTGAGCATGTTTAAATTATTGAACCATTGATCTACAGGAAATGAGTGCAATTGAAAGGTATAATTTTGGAGTGAAATGGAATGATAAATGTACACTAAACAAGACAAATTTCTAATAAAAATGATAAGAATTGATCAGTAAATTACAACATTAATCTTCATTAATTCCAGCAGTATACAACAGTGTTACAATGAGGATAATTCAAATCATGTGGATAAGATTCAAATATACCAACTCAATCCTGACTGACTGGCTAACTAGAAGTTTCAAAATCACTATCGAAGCTCACTAGTCTAAATCCACATGTGTAATTCAATTTATCAATCAATTAAACCAATTAAACTGATGTGGTCGGTGAGAAATAGCGCCTACTCCCATGCAGCCATGCAAGACTAGCACTAACTGAACTGAAGGACATATAATTGAATGTAACTGGAGCTTAACTTAGCATAACTACCTATCAACTGATGGAGGTTGGTGGTGTTACTTGGAGTGGCTCCTAAAGTGTAGGGATTGGAACCAGTGGCACCAAATGGCACACTGATGGAATCAATGGGGCACATTGGTGGCACCAGTGGGCCAAAATCATGGTGGCACCAAACTCTAGAAAATGACTCCTAATTTAGGAAAATGATCTAATCGACTATATCTGGACAAGGGAGGATTATAAATCCTAACACCCCCCCTTAATCCTAACTTGGAAAACTGTGGGACCTGGAAACAAGGCCAAAAGTCACCCATTACAATATAAAAGAATTAAAATGCTACTTAATAAATCAAGGTAAATGGGGAAAACATCATGGGAACCGCCCACCACCCCCCCCCCCCCCCCTTCAAAATAAGAAGGAACAAGAAATACATGCTATTCTTAGGAGAAAATACTTCCTCTTTGGGAAATAACTTGCAAAAACTTAGCTACAATTTGGAGCACTATGAAATAGCATGGTTCTTCTGTGAAGCAACATCCTGATGTTGTGCATGTGAACCTCTCAATGTTCTTATGATTCGATGGATGTTGTATATGTTTCTTCTTTTTGGAGGAGGAAATGAATGATCAATTTTCTTCTTCTATGGGCCAAATGGTTGATCATTCACTATCATCAAGTAGCACTTTCCTGGAACCTTGTTGCACCACTCTGTAGAGAGAGAATATATGTGAGAGAGAGAAACATGCTCCTTCTGACATTGTGACCTTGTTCTCCTTCTGTCTTCTATATTCCCAACACCATCCCCAACTGCAACAATGAGATTTTGGGCCCATTTAGGCTTAGGCTACTTATTTGGGATGGGAGATGGATCTGGATCTAGAATCTCATGAGGTTCAACCTCAATACCAATATCATGATGATATTGATTCTCTTCATCTGAATCTAAAACATGTGACAAAATATCATCATCAAAAGGTAGTGGAAGAGTAGTTATACCTTCTCATGCTTCATATGGTGGTAGATCAAACAACTGATATTCTTCAAACTAAACGCTGTGCTCAATGAAGAATTTCCTAGTTGAAACTTCCATCAAATTATATGATTTTTCATCCTCAACATATCCTAGTAGTATGTATTCACTACTCCAGGCTTGGAAGCACTTTCTCTTATCAATGGGTATTCTGGCCCAAGCTTTGGAACCAAAAACTCTCAAGTGTGAGACATTAGGCTTATGCCCATGTAGTACTTCGAATGGAGTGGCCCCAACAACTGATTTATGAGGCACTCAATTTTGTATGTATGAAGCACAATTTACAACTCCTTCCCAAAGAGAAGGAGGAATATTCTTGGCTTGGATAAGACAGGTTTCCATCTCCTTCAATGATCTATTTTTCCTCTCAGCCACCCATTATGCTGTGGTGTGTATGGAATTGAGTGTTCCATTTGAATCCCCTCTGATTCAAAATAACGATGAAAATATATTTTAATGTATTCACCTCCATTATCTAATCTTATGGACTTGATCTTTTTCCTGCCTTGATCTTTTTCCTGAAACTATTCTCAATTAAAGATTTAAAAACTTTAAAAATTCCAAATACTTCTGATTTCTGTTTCATGAAATATACCCAGCAGAACCTACAACAATCATCAATAAAAGTAAAGAAATATCTGGAACCGTTAATTGATGTTGTAGGAATTGGTCCTGACACATCACTATGTATCAAATCAAGTGTAGAGGTATCCCGAGTTTCCTTCCCAACTTCGTACCTCTTCTCTGGATGCTTATCTACCAAGCAACCGAGACATACTCCATCTGATGTTTGGATGAGAGGCAGGCCTTCAACAATTTTTTCATTGTGGAGTTGTTGGAGATATTTGAAATTGATATGCCCAAATATTGCATGCCATATCTTACTGGTGTTGTTAGCATGATTCAATAGAGCTGTAGGATGTGAAACAAACAAAAAACGAGAGAAATCATAAGCCTTTGTGGCATGATTATAAATCCCTTTCACTAGGATATTTCTAGTAGTTTTTTTTGTGATTTCAACTGAGTCAGAGTCGAATATAACTCTCTTGGGCGAACTTGTATGGGTCATTTGATAAACATACAAAATATTTGCTGTAAGAGAGGGCACATAGAGAACATTCCTGAACTGACCATGCTGCATTTTAACCGAACCTCTCCTGACAAAAGGGATTTGGGAGTCATCTCTCATGTGTATGCTAGGTCCTCTTTATAGCATGAGAGTGGAGAAGGATTCCTTGGAGGAAACCATGTGGTTGGATTCTCTAGAATCAATCAAGTAAGCTTTCAATTGAGTAAGACCTACCTTCAAGGCATGGAATATCTCATGATCTTCTATTGATGGTCCAACATCACAATTCTTTGATCCTTGTGGAAGGGAATTATTGTTCTATTCAAGGAGAGATGATAGTTGGTCAATTTGCTTCTTCATGCATTAGCTTTCAGGATGAAATCCTCTCATACTATGAGGACACTTAGTATTTCAAACTTTTTCTTTTTCTTGGAGCCCGAGGCACCTTTGAAAGACTTTTGATTCTCTTTTGGATTTGAATCATAGGCTTTGGGATCCTTCCCCTTATTCTTCCCTTTATCTTGTGCATTGGTTAAGTCCTACATCAGAAGATCTCGATTCTTGGAAATTTGCATTACTCCCATTTGAACCAACTTATCTTGCTCCTGTATTAAAGACTCAACAAACCCATCTAGAGAAGGAATCTTCCAATTTGGAATTGAAGCTCTTATGGAATGGAAGGTAGAGACTTAAACAAAGTACTCTTAGTCAAGCTTGTTCAGTACTGATAGAACCCGTTTCTCATCTTTCCTCTCTATTCCGTATTGTTTACACTTGCAGTGCTAGTGACTTGAAATTTGTGAAAAACTGCTAGATAGTTTCGAAACAGCTGGGATGCAATGCAATGAGCTCATTCTCCAATATGTGCCCTCAAAGATCATCTTTATTGCCAAATAATAATTCAATATTTTCCCAAGATTCTTTCGGAGCCTTCAATCCCTCAAGATGAACAAGAATATATCGGGAGATGTGAGTGCATAGGAATCCAAATGCTTCATCCAACCGATTCAAGAAATCATTTTTCTTAGTAGGGTCATGGGGCTCTGTCTCTCTACCGATTATCATCCTAAACAGTCCAAGATTGCGCAAGGAGACCTACATATCTGCCCTCTAATCAACATAGTTTAAGGGTGTAAGTATCCATGATACAAGAGTTGTAGAATCCATCAAACTTCCTTCCGAATAATAAATTCCTGAACAAGCTACATAGGTACCTGCATGTATCACTCCAAAAACCAAAAAAAATTCACAATCATGTCAGTTTCAAGCCTTCCATCTCATAATGTGCACTTTCTCAGGGTCCATCACACCTACAGAGAATTCTCTGGATGAATCCAGAGTTAGAAATGTACAAATTGTAGGATTTATGTGGAAACCCAACTGCTTCTGATTCATCATCCATAACCTTCATGTAAAGTTTAGGATCAAATTTACTCTTGGTAAATCCGAAGCTTGTTAAGAAGCTCTCTATTCTACCATACCAAGCTCTAGGAGCTTGCTTCAGTCCATACAGATCCTTTTTAAAATTACATACACGAGTCACTCTGTCTTCGACTTCAAATCCTTATGGCTATTCGATGTAAAAGTCTTTCTCAATCACACCATTTAGGAAGGTTGTATTTACATCCATTTGGTGTATATCCCACTTCATCATGGAAGCAAGTGCCATGATGGTTTTGATGGAGGTGTACCTTTCTACTGGAGAAAAATTCTCTTCATAATCAATCCCCTCTTTCTAAGAGAATCCTCTAGCCACAAGTCTTTCCTTGTACTTTTAAATACTTCCATCAGCAACATGTTTTATATTGTAGATCCATTTTGAAGTTAGCACACTATTGTTTTCTGGTTTGGGTACTATATTCCAAACACCATTCTTCATTATTGATTGGTATTCTTCCGTCATTGCTTCCACCCACTCTTTCTTCTGAGCAGCTTCCTCATAACTGGTGGGTTCTTGATCTACAAGGTCACACATAAAAACTACATAACTCGAGTATGAGTTTGATCTTTTGCTTGTTCTTATGGAGCATTCTATAGATCCATATCTCTCATATTCTTGTATGATTTATATCTCTTTCGATACATATCCATAGTAGGGGGTTCTTGAGGTTCTAGCATATCATTATATTTTGATGCTACTATTTCAAGAGATGGTTTAGCTTCTACCTTTCTAGGAGGTACATCTTCTTCATGTACTTGTTCAAGATGACACCTTCTGGATTTCTTAAGAGCCGTCTCTTCATCAAATGTTACATCCCTACTAATCTCGATATGTTGGAATCCTGAAATGTATATCCTGAAGGCTTTAGAGACTTCACATTATCCAACAAATATTCCCTTCTTTCTGGAAGTATCCAACTTGGTTCTCTTCTCTTTCAGAATATGTACATATACTAGACAACCAAATAACTTGAGATGGCTCACTTCAGGTTTCTTTCCTATATACATCTCTTCAGGAGGATTGATTCCAAGAGCACTCTAAGATAATATATTTTGCACATATACAACTTTTATTGCTACTTCAACCCATAGGTGCATGGGGAGGTCTTGGTCATGAATCATTGTTTTCACTGCTTCCATAATAGTTCCATTATTTCTTTCCACAACACCATTTTGTTGAGGATTATAGAGAGTGGTTACTTCCCTCTTGATTCCCGCATCCTTGCAGAATGCTTCAAATTCTTTTGAAGTATATTCTCCACCATTATCTGATCTCAGTGTCTTGATTCTTGTTTTTGAATGGTTCTCTATCAAGGATTTGAATTCCTTGAATTTCTTGAACACTTCACTTTTGTTCTTCAAGAAGTATATCCATGTCTTTCTTGAATAGTCATCAATAAATGTGACATAATATTCATATCCAAATAACGATATGGAGGGCGTAGGACCACATACATCAGAATGAATTAATTCCAACGTACCTTTAGTCTTTGTTTCACTTTTCAGAAAGGGAATCTTGATGTTATTTCCTCTTGCACATCCTTTGCAAGTTCCCTCATGATAAATATTCATATATGGTAACCCTGTTACCACCTTGCTCACATAGGGAGGTGCTTTGTAGTTGATGTGAGAAAGCCCCCTATGCCATAGTTCACTTTATCTAGTAGTCTCATGGACAAGGGATGGATCTGTATGTCCTTTGAGTTTGTACAATCCTCCTCCTCTTTCTCCAATGACCACAACATCTTCAAGTGTCTTTCCTTTGGACCACATAAATACTTGTCCATCTATAAAAGCAACTCGATATCCTTTCTTATCTAGAGATGACATGGAAAGTAAGTTCTTTTTCAAACCTGGTACTTACAATACTTCCTTCATCTTCATAGAAGTCCCAAATTCAAGCTTGTAGCTTGTTTCACAATACCTTTGGTAGGATATTGATAGTCATCTCCTAATGATACCTTCTGAGGTGAGTTCTTTTCTTCAAGTCTTGAAATATTTTTCTTCTTCTTTGTCATGTTATTTGAAGCACCACTATCAATAATCCATGTATATTCTCCAGGTGTTCAGACCCAGAGAGTGCAAATAATAGTACATATTCTTCTACATCTTCTTCTATTGTTAGTCTCTTTCGAGGTCTTTCTTCTTCTTCATCCTCATCTTCATCTAGACGGGCATGATGTCTTTTGTTGTTGTTCTCATTTGGTGATGGGCACTCTCTATCAAGGTGTCCTATCTTATGACAGTTGTAGCATTGATACTTTGAGTAATATTTCTTCTTATTGTTTACTCTTTGCTTTTGAAACTTATTCTTTGAAGGTTTATGATTACCTTTCTTGAAGTTTGATTGTTTTCTTCCTTTAGTATGGATGGCTAGATCTTGATCATCTTCTCTGAGTAGAGCTTCCATGTTAGCTATTTAGCTTCTTATTGATTAATGCAATCTTCCCATACTATGTAAAACTTCATACTTTCTTTTTTGGAACAGAGATTTTGTATGAATGAATCCCAAGGTCTAGTGAGACCATTGAGAGCAGTCATAACTAGTTCATCATCATCAAGGTTGTCTCCAATAGCACTTAGTTGTTCCCTCAATTGGGAGATGCTTGTGAAGTAATATTGAATTGATTTCCTTTATTTAAATTTTCATTCCCCTAAGGGTTCCTTATCCTGGTCATAGACCAACACAAGGTCTCGTTCAGAGAATACCCTAGGGTTAACATACTTGTCATACTAGTTCTTGACTCGTTGCTTATGTGCCTCATTTGTTGTAAGAACATCTCTGCGTTGTTCATCTAGTTGTTCCAAATGCAGGAAACACTCTTCTAGAGTAGAATTTTCAAGAAACAATTGTATTGCAATTTTTAATGATGATATTTCACATTCTATAGGTGTGATTGCTTCCACTCTGTGAATGAGTTGGAAAGGTGAAAAACCGATGGAAGTTTTGACCGTAGTTAAGTATGCCCAAAGTTTTGAATACATCATGATGTGCTAATATGCTCTAATTGTGTTAATAGTCCGCTTTAGAATGGTTTTCAAAATTTTATTTACGGATTCTACTTTTCCATTTGCTTGTGGGTAAAAAGAAGATGAATGATATTGTTTAAATCTAAGCAAAGTAGGTTTGTGGTGGCACTCAGAGTTCCACCTACCAACTACAACTAACTGATGGAGGTTGGTGGTGGCACTCAAATTGGCTCCTAAAGTGTAGATATTGGAACCGATGGCACCAAATGGAACACTAATGGCACCAATGGGGCACATTGGTGGCACCAATGGTACTACTAGAACCAATGGCACAAAAATCATGGTGGCACCAAAATCTAGCAAATGACTCCTAAGTTAGGAAAATGATCTAATAAACTATATATGGACAAGGGAGGATTATAAATCCTAACAGAGCATATATCAGATCAAGTTGTTGGCCCCTAAGGATGGATTCCTCTTCAGTCATCACTCTCGAAGTCAGAACATCTTTCAAAATATATGGAAATAAGGATTTAAAAAACCATTCCAAAAAAAACTTAGGAGGGATATCGAATGTAATTAACCTCCTTTTTCTTCTCCACTCCTAAATGTGATCAGAAATATGTGTGGCCTTTTTTTGCCAAAATGTCTGTATCGACATCATACCAGAGAGGAAGTTGAAAGTGGTTAAGAAAAACTGTGGCTAGATCAAGGAAATTGTCATAAGCAGCATAAGGAAGTTCAATGTACCATATGGCTGCTACACTAGTTAAGGTCCTTTGAAAATTTTTCAGCTGAATCGAATCATTGTTCAACAAGTTCGAGGAGCACCATGAATGAAAAGTAGTGACATCGTCACTGGGATCCTCTCTAGTTTTCCCTTCAAATTTCAGAATATATGAAGGTAGTTTAATGGGAATTGGTGGCCAAGTCAGGTCATGACACACAAGTTTGTTCATTAGTTTTGATGGCATTTGGAAATTTTAAAGTCACCAGAAAGGGGAGTCGAGGCCTAGCCAGATTTTGATATTGAGGAATTTGGTGTGAGGAAGTTCATGCACTTATGTTCCTATGAGGTTGGTTGGAGTTTCCCCCAGTTGGTGGCGACGAAGTGATAATATTATAAAAATAATTCCACCCAAAATTCAAGGGATTATTGACCTGAGGTGCACTATATTGGGTTTGGTTACTTTCAACGAAGATGGCTATCATAGACTCATGAGCAATAGTTCTTCCACCAAATATTGAAAAAGTAGAACTTTCGATTGGCGCAGTCAAAACCTCACTAGAAGTTTGAAAGATGAATCTCAAAAAAGGATTTTGAATTCCCGAAGACACACCTGAATAAGTAGGCACAAGACCTACAAAATGAGAGGATGGAGGGATATGCCCCTCATACCATGGATACCCTTGGAAGAAAGAAGCAGAACTACTAGGGTTGATCTGAAAGTTTTGAAATAGAGGAGAGGATGTGAAGGGTACAATGGGTATCCAAGTGAATACAACATTAGACGGACCAGTGGTAGGAATCACAGGTATCGGAGGACTAATGACTCTAGTAATTGGTGAAACCGGAGTTGAAGAGGAAATATTTATGACACAACTGGTGGCACATGTGTTCTAGATATATGTGTACTAACATGTGGAGGATATACTCCACTAACTAACATAGCAGAGGTAGGAGTATACATATCCCCTGATCCTTCTCCCGAACTTGACATCACGACACCTAGAAGGAAACCAAGCCCGGGTTGACTGAACGATCAAATTTTTACAAGGATTGGATCTCCTAAATCGGTGAGAGGTGAGTTATAATTCATCACAAACTATTCAATTTGAAAAAATTCGATATATATTGACAGAGGGCCACGATGAATATATCTTAGTTCAAGTTCTCCCTGATTTTCACTAATGCTAGTTAATTCAAATGAACCATTTGTGTTAATTCTCCGACTTAGAGGTGGCGGTGGGGGCTCCACACTTGTAAGTGGGGGAAGGTTTTGCAACCTTCTTGACCTACAAAGAAGTTGATCCTCCACAACTAGAAATGTTTCTTACACACACCTACAGACCAACCTATAACACAAGAAAACCACACAACATACCACTAGAAAATTTCCTAAGTATCAAATGAGGCAGATAAATCTATATTCCAAAGGAAAGTATGGGATGATGAGGGACCTGAAAAAACTAGTGAAGGGTCAAAGAACAGTTACCTGGGGTCCCGATACAATTTTTCTGGGGCAAGCGTTTGAATCACCAACCGCTTTTCCAAATTGTTTCACATGTTTCCTCCCATGTTTGTCCTAGGTACAATGGAAATATCCTTCCACCGTAACATGTGTAATATTCCTAGTTCAAGATAATAAGGTTACCAAATATACAATGAAGCTTATACAGAATAGTGATTAGTCCAAATGGTGTGCATGGGCAGGGTAACAAAGCCCAAAATTCAAACAACTTCAATACCACACGAGGCCAAGGGTGGTACTTAGTGAATCCTCAAACACACAACAGTTATGGTGTATGAATTACACTAACATCATATCCAACCACAAATGATATTCCCCCACTATAAGATCTAATATATTTCCAACTCTTGTTTGAATATTGGAGAAACCCAAGGGATCCAACTAGAGATATCCTTTACCGAAAAATGCACACTCATAAAACCTAGGAAGGATTCATGAGGAGCTTTATAGGTTTTAATCAAACCTTCAATCTAGAGCTTGATTAGATCCCCAATAGTAGGTAGAGAGTGAATGCCACCTACTATAGGCCTTAGAGTTTCACATCACTTCGACATATGATCCACTTGCCCCCCGCCCAAAAAAATCATTTCCCTAATCTATTGTACCCTCTAATGAATTACAACAAGAGATTTGAACAACTAAATCCTTAGACCCCACAAGTGACTATCACTAGATAGACGCACCTTTAAAATCAAGCATATATCCTTACTTTAATGAGTGTGAAATAAGGCAGGATCACTCGGGATGTTCTATTTATTTACGAGTATGGGGAAGCCAGCAATAAACTTGATGCGTTGTACTGAGTTTTAAAGAGCATGGCAATGCCATAAATAACACTTAGAATTTTTTTCATATTTTAAACCAAAGCACGAAAAAGAAAAAGTGAGCTCAAATAGATTCTTCTTTCGTAAATTTAGTCTTCCAGACCCAAAAATGAGATAAAACTATACCTAGAAATACTCTTCTAGTCAAAGTGAACTAGAGTATTCCTTTTTCATGAGTAATCCACATGGTCCAGAAAAGGGTTAAAATTATACCAATGTGGATGATATTTCACTTCCTTTAGCGTGTTTGAAAGAAAAAGTAAACTCGACAATCAAGTCATTTTTAAGGAGTCAGACTAGGGCTTGAAGATAACTCCATATGACGGGAGCCTTATAACAAAGGATAGTCAACAAAAGATAGAGAATGAGGCTCATTTTTTGCATGTGAATACAATTACGAAGGCTCCCATGACCTAGTAACATGCAACATGGGTACCAAAAATGGAAAGAAGTATTCTAACTAGTGTAACACATGTTAGGTAAGCTCTAATCCATGGAAGAAAAATGATGCTTAAAGGATAGTAGGATGCTACAGATCACTTTTGATGAAGAAAAAGGAATCCTACAGTTCGTAGTGGGATAAGTTATACGTGCAAAATGAAATGGGACCAAATCCTACCCTATATGCCGAGGAACCATGTTCAAATTTCATCCATGACCTGGAAAACTAGTCAAAAATCAATGAAACATTAGTAATAATATTTATAATTAACCACAAACTATACAAAAGTGGGTAAAAAATTGAATTTTTTTACAGAAGTAGTGAGCTTGGGTTAAAAACTAATTCATTTTGAATTTTACCTTGAATAGTGCCAATTTTACCCCTGAGCTTCAAATTATTCGTACACTCAATCCGGTGGACGTAATCGAATTTCGCGAGTTTTAGGTAAATCTTCTCTCTCTTTCCTTTCATTTAATTTTTTAATGCAAATTTACATGTTTTGACAAGTTTAAAAGGGAAACACGTGGGATACGTGGGTAACCTATTGTAAACTCACGTATTCGAGAAAAATACGTGGGTATACAATGGGTTACTTACGTATGATACACACTATGTATAAACATACAATCACGTATGCTGCAGCTTAGGGGTTTATGATACACACTATGTATATCAGTAAATTTGTGTTTTTTTCAACAAAAATGGTTCTTGAATAGCGTGAACGAGAGCACGAGGACATTGATTGAGAATCTTTGTGCGATCCATTAAATTTAAATGCCCTTCGATGATGTGGATTGTTAAAAAAATTCCGCATGGCTTGTTAACCCAAAAAATCCCTCACTCAGCTCTACATGGCCTACACCACCCAAGGACACCCATACACAACCCTCATTTGACCCCATTTGAACCCCACACCCCCAAGAAGGCTTAAAAATAGGCAAAAGGGCTTAAAAACCCCTAAAAAGAGCCTAAATAGCTCTCATAGGGGCTAAAACCTCTTAAAAAGGGGCTAACACCCCTCAAAGGAGCCTAAAAACCTAAAAGGAGCTAAAGTTTGAGTGAAAGGGGATAAAAGCCCAAAAAAGGGGCTAAAGCCCTGACCAAGGGCTTGGAACCCTAAAAAATCTCACAACCATGAATGAAGCAATTCCAGAAGAAGATCAAGAAGTACAATAACCTCAAGAACCTATATATCCACCTTAGGAAAAGAATGATCACAAGAGAAAACTTGCTTGGGTACAAGAAGCTATCTAAGGTGCAGAAAGATATGGGGCTCCAGAAGAAATACACAGAGAAAGGAAAAGAACCAAGTCCTATTTCGGTTATGTAGCCTTATTATGTGACTTCATTGATAAATAACCTTACAACTATGAAGAAGCAGAAGAAAAGAAATAAAGGAAGGATGATATGATCGAAGAGTATCAATCGATCATGAAGAATGATGTTTGGGATGTTGTCGCAAGACCAGAGGGGAAGTCTGTTGTGAATTCCAAATGGATCTATAAGATCATCCATGCTACAGATGGTAGCATAGAGAAATATAAAGAAAGATTTGTGGCTCGTGGTTTCTCCCAGAAAGAAGGAATAAATTATGAAGAAACCTTTGCTCCTGTAGCCAGATATACTTCCATCAGATAAGTACTTTCTTTACCTACAGTAATGAAGTGGAAAGTACACCAGATGGATGTCAAGACAACTTTCTTGAATGGTGTAGTAGAAGAGGAAGTATATGTGGAATAACCACTCAATTTTGAGACACATGATAGAGAGACTCATGTGTGTAAATTAAAGAAATCCCTATACGGTTTGAAATAGAAACCCAGGACATGGTACGACAGAATTGACAGCTTCCTATCCAGTTTGGGCTTTACCAATAGTAAAGTAGATTCCAAACTTTACTACAAGGTTGAAGAAGGGAACCTAGTGATACTCCTGCTATATGTAAGGATGGGTTGATTGCTGATATAAAGAGGAAGTTTGCTGCCGAGTTCGAGATGAAGTACTTGGGTATGATGCACTACTTTCTAGGGATGGAGGTGTGTTAGAATGAAGATGGAATTTACCTGAGACAAGGGAAGTATGCAGTAAATATCCCAAAGAGGTTCGAGATGATCGAATACAAGGCTATGAACACACCTATGGCATTGAATCTGAAGCTATTGAGTGATGCTTCATCATAGTCGGTTGATGCTACGATGTATCGTCAGATGATTGGGTCCTTGATGTACCTGACGAATACGAGACCAGATATTTGCTTTGATTTGAACACATTGATACAATTCCTAACGTATCCAACACATGTTCACTTGGTTGCTACAAAGAATATTCTAAGGTACCTAAAGGGTACAGTTAATTATGGGCTCAAGTATGAGGCAAATCAGAAGATTAACCTGGAAGGTTATGTGGATTCAGAATGGGCAGGAAATTCCACTGATAGGAAGAGCACTTCTGGGTGTTTCTTCAGTATGGGATTAGGTGTGATCTCTTGGTTTAGCAGGAAGCAATCCTGTGTGCCACTAAGTACAGCTGAAGCAAAGTATGTTGCATATTGTTCAACTAGTTGTGAGGAAGTGTGGCTGAGAAAGCTATTGTCTAATTTATTTGATCTCCAGATGGATGCTACTTGTATATATTGTGACAATGAGAGTTGTGCAAATTTTTCAGAGAACTCAGTGTTCCATGACAAGTCGAATCACATCGAGCTCAAATATCACTATATCAGGGATATGGTGCAGAGAGGAGCATTAAAGCTCGAGTATGTTGCCACAGATGAACAGATAGCCGATGTATTGATCAAGCCATTAGCCAGAGTGAAGTTTGAGTACTTTAGGGAGAAGCTTGGTGTTCTCTAGATCGAGGTTCCTTCCAAGGGGAAGTGATGAGTTTGTGAGCCTTTCTGACATGGTGAGAGGATTGGTTCCTTCCATGGTCAGATGTAAGTGTTGTGCCTTTTTGACATGGTGAGAGGATTGGTTCCTTCCATGGTTAGATGTAAGTGTTGTGAGTTTCTGACATGGTGAGAGGATTGGTTCCTTCCATGGTCAGATGTAAGAGCTGTGACATGATGATAGGATTGGTTCCTTCCATGGTTAGATATATGTGTAGATGCCACATCCAGTATGAAAAAGGATTGGCTCTGTGATGACACATCTAGTATGAAAAAGGAATGGCTCTATGTAGATTCCACATCTAGCATGAAAAAGGGTTGGCTCTGTGATGACACATCCAGTATGAAAAAGGATTGGCTCTGTGTAGATGCCACATCCAGCATGAAAAAGGGCTGGCTTTGTGATGACACATCGAGTATGAAAAAGGATTGGCTCTGTGTTGGTGCCACATCTAGCATGAAAAAGGGTTGGCTATGGATATGGAGATGAATTTTTCCAGGGCTGGTCCAAGAGCAGATTAGGGTTTGACTTTCCCAAAGTTTTGTCCAACCAAAAACTTTGATCTTGATCTCTAAAATTCAATTTTGAGGAGGAGATCAATCTAGGCATGGGCTCACTCAAAAATTCCACCTCTATGGAAAGCCCTAATTTTCGGCAGGAGTGTCGGGTCAAAAACTGAAAATGCTCAGAATTAGATTTTTCTTCGACAGAAATATGCGCCCTAGAGAGGAGAGTCAGTCCAACCTTATTTTGCTGAAAATCTATGGAGAGAGATCCAAAAAGTAGGAATCCCTAGTTTCTGTAGCTGCATAATGTCTTCTTCTCAACTTGGCTCTGATACCATGTTAGATTTTTATCTTTTTAAGCTAGCATTATCTTAGGATCTTTATTTGAGAGAATAAAAAGCACATCAATCAAAACATAAGAGACAATGGACACAAAGATTTTCCTCGGGGAAACCATAAAGGAGAAAACCCCACAACTTCCTCTGAGATAGAATCACCACCAAAAGAAAAACCCCAAAAACAGTAAGATGATCTCCCGACAGCAGTAGTCTCTCTCTCTCTTATCCCAACAACTTATTCTCTCTTAGTTATGTGCTACAAGTGAGTGTACGTGAATGTGTTTTAAACAGAGAGGCTCACTCTCTATTTATACTAATTCCTGACTTGACAATAACTCACTAGGGATGACTTCTCTAGGAGAGACTAATAACCCTAGGGCCCCACAACTGTAGGGAATTTAATCCTTGATCAATAAGGAGAGTTACCCTCTATGAATTTACATGACTTGTTTACATTATTGAATCTCCCGATAGGAACATTGGGGCATGACATGACTCAATTACATTACAGATACTTCCTGGAATAAACATTGGGGTACAATACATAAAATATACAAGTGAATACATTCTGAAGTTACAAATACATCAACAATAGGGACAAAAACTTTGTTGATAGAGTGACGAAATGCAGAAAATGAATTCTAAAAAATCAATTTGAAGGCCACTGTATAGAAGACACGTGGCGGCTAATTTTCATCTCTATATCGATGACTTATAAAGCTCATCGATATATCCATGAAATAAGTGCCATGAAACATCATGACCATTATTGCCGCAATTGATACAACAAAATGTGGAAATATCAACAAAAAACCGTCGCAATTTTGATATTATGTATTAGTGATAAATTAATATATCAAAATGTGCTCCAAATACTATCAATTTTAATCTATAAAATCATGAAACGATAATAATAAACAGATTTAGAATAAAACTTAAATTCATTTGTACCTGGGGCTGAATAGTGAGCTGTGTGACATAAAATATGCAAAAATATGACAAAACATATGTTTAAATGTGTCATTTAACTACCAAAAATGATGACAAAACTGGGATCAACAGGCAGCTTCGTCTTCCACCAAATATTTTGGTTCACATCCAACTGATGTGCTCCTATATTTTGATTCATTGTGAAGCTCGAATGGTGATTTAATATATGATCTATGTCCTTTTTTCGGATCTGATCTAAAATATGTCTTACCACCTGCACATGAACCACCATCCTTAGTAGTGATATGGAAATCACCCACAAAGAAGATGGAAGTGCATTCATCTTCACTTTCTTCACCCATGAAGTCACCTTGCAGTGACTTATGATTCTTTTTATGGATCTCTTATTTTGCTTGACCACTTGAATAACTAAGTGTATCATTTCCCTTTTCAATGACCTTGAATGGATTTAGGGCCTCCTCCTCCTCCTCCTTACTTTTGCTAGAAGAAAAATATATTTGGATCTCTTATTTTCCCTCTTTACTTAGATAGGTGGAAAAATTGGTTCCTCCATGGATGGTTTTATTCTCTTGAAAGAATGCTCATCAACATGCTTGGGACAGAATCCATAGTTCAAATATATATATTCTTTGAAAGAAATGTTTTCGTAAATCTCCTTACCCAAATCTAGATACTCCTCGTAGTAGTGAGACATGTTTTCACATGCTTTTGTCACCTTTGTCAAGTATTTCTTAACCATTGAACATTCATCCTTGATATATCCTACATATGATGCATAATAGAAATCATCATCTTCAACGCTTGGTAGGCATCAATCAACATAGAGGGTTTATTCTTCATACTGTTCAAAGTCTTCTTCTATCACTAGTATGAGCCTCATAGTTGTAACTTGAATTAATGATTTGCAATATTTCTTCACTGAGAGATTACTTTCTAAAAGAGTGGAGGAAAGTTCTTTGATACCACTGTAATGAACCTAAGGAAAAAAATCAGGGTCATTAACTATGTATAATAAAGCTTTGGACAACTAGTTGACACATGGGAAATTTATCAAGTAAAAATGAAGGAATAGACTGGTTTTTTCAAGTGAGATCAAGAGGTAAGGAAAGATACTAAATTTTCATATTACTAAGTACCTGGATGTTGTCCCATTTTAGTTTTCAAACATCATCTATGTTGAATTCTACAACTAGGCTTCTGGGAGTCCTAACCGGAACAAACTGAAATCTTTACAAGAAGTTACAAGAAACCAATGGCTAAGGTGAACTTAGGAGGATTATAGAAATATTTTTATAATTTTGAAATCAATTTTTTCATGGTTACAACATATGTAAACAACCAAAATAAATCCTAAGGGCCACAATGTAGAAAGTAGTTACTAGGACTATGAAATAAGCTAAACTTCAATGATTTCCAAAGAGAGGAAATGAGGATCTAATCTTCAGTTTAAAAAAATGGAATATCATAATTATCATGTTAGTTAATGTTCATAATATAAAATAAATAAAATGGATATGTTTATACTAACTAATTAACTCAAACTGAAAACTAGCTCATTTTCATTGAAATCTACTCAAGGTGTGAACGATCTTTATGTAACTTAATCAAACAAGTTCAGGGTACTATGAAATTTTTAGAGAAATTAAAATACATAATAATATATCATTGATGGTCAAAATTCATCTCACTAGAATCTTAGAGATAGCATCTTATAGTCAAAACCCCCATCGAATGGCATTTGAGCTAGGAAACTAAGACGAATAGAATATTTATCCTACCAAAATCTGACAGTGGGATGAAAGTGATATGTAACTTATATTAAATGGAATACTGAATATCAGTACATTACATACATATGTGAGGGGTCGAAATTCACATTACAATTCTCCAAAATTGTTAGAATAACATAGAATGGAGAGGAATAAGAGAGAAGAATAGATTTTACTAAAGGGAGGCCGTCTAGCTCTATTGAATGATCTCAAAATTGGATGGAATGGAATTAATGACATGTAAAAAACCACCATTAATGGCTGCACCACCTTCATGAAAAATAAATGAGAAGAGTGCTAAGGGGCACATCTCCCAAAGATCAATTGAGGCACAACACTCAACCATCGAGTAGCAGAGATCTCTAGACAAAACTCAAATGACCAAAACTTGGTATAGTTATGTGCTATAATTGTTTTATATAAATATTAGGCTTCAAGTTCAAATTATCGCCATAGGTGTGCCTTCATGAATGAATGGAGAAACTTTCCCACTATCCTGATTTTCCCTTGACATAGCTTTTTATCTTTTTAGAAACTATGCCCTATTGATTTTGACAGACTTTCCTTTACTGATTTAGAAAATATGCCCTCCTACCTTTTTGACTAAATTTCCTTATTTATGCATGCTTTTTTCTGGTTGACTTCTTTTGTGCATGCTTTAACTAGTTTCCTTATTTTTGCTGCCACCTTGATTTATGCTTCTTTCCTCTACTTTCCTCTCTTGAGTGACAACTCATAGGGCTATCCCTCTTTCCTTATGCACCCTCATGGCCTCTTTTAGCATGTCCAAGTCATTAAATTTAATACAAATTAAATATTAGAAAATATTAATTAGTGTCTTCAATTTAATTTAACTAAAAACAACTATATCCCACATTAATTACTTAATTTATTTTCCTAGAGTACTTGGCCAATGTTTTCTCCCTTCTTAAATAATTAACTTATTTCAGTTGCCGCCTTTCACACACCTGGGTTACGTAGTATAAATCTTCAAGCCACTCGGTGTGTACTTGGGGGCAAGTCTTGAGTCAAGGCTGTCACCTTGTTCTTGACTCCTCCGTTTAGGCTCAACTCCTAATGAAGCCAGGGGGGTAGACCCTATTAATTTACTAAGGCTAATTACTTAGTATGGTGATGTTAAACTAAATGAATTACTTAGGAGTTTGAAATTTAACCATAAACAACCATAGATGACAAGATACAAAATGAGTGCACGAAAGCACAATGCTGAGACACAATATATATATATATATCAAGAAAATAACCAGTGCCTTAAACTGGAGTCAAAAGATAATCAATGTACTTGCATGTGCTTGGAGTGAATGTTTTGCAATTGCCTCTAGGTATGTTTTAAGTTAATGTGAAATATGAGTTGATTAAAATTAGGCGAAGGGGTGGACTCCAGATATACCCGAGAGTACTTGGAGTATGTCCAAAACTAAACCTTCACGGCTACCCGCAAGGAATATGTGGGATGAATGGAGTCTGTGGGGCTATTGTTCATAACGCACCCATTAGGGTGTGATAGAGATCAGTGCCCCGAGGTCACTTTTCAGGAGTTCCTGCTTCCTTTGCGTATTTTGCCACTGTAATGGTTTGATCTAGGTGTTGGATTTTCACTTGATGGTTTGTCAATTTGGGAGAGTGAATCCTAATTATACTAGTCACTCAAGTGATTTTGATATAGCTTGACTGATCGGACAAACCACAGCCAAGTGCAGAGCATACACACCAGAGTCTTGTCAATTTTAGTAAATTTTGAGATGGATGTTCTTGTTAAAAAGAAAACCCTCCAGGAACCTCTTTTGGTCCAAGTGGACCTCAATCAGGGAATCAAGGAGGGGTTGATTTTATTATGGTTATTGAAACAAATGATGATATCAAATGAAACATAAAAATATAAGCAAACCACAATTTTCTAATTAGACTACCACGAACCTTTCTTCACCTTTCGGCTCAAAAGGAGGCTTGTGGGGTAAGTATTAAAGTTACTTTGAAACCAATAGAAATGGAATATGGAAATGATTTTAAATCAAAGAATACTACCCTGCATATTAGTACTACACTAGATTGAAAAAAGATGGACGAAAAGCAAAAAATGACACAGACACAAATCCCCCCAGGGGGGATGGGGAATGGGCTCGAAAGAGCCTATTCAGAATTATTTTTATTACCAATGGTTAAAATATCAGAAAAATGATATGATTCCTCTTGATTCTTATACAGAATGAAACCAAGAGCTTACAAAGTGCAAAAATTAAAGATTTCAGTCAAAAAGGGAGACCCCTGGGGGGATTTAGAAGGCCCAAAAGTCACTTTCAAACAGAATATCCTCCTCTTTTCTGTTATACATGATAAAAACCATCAATATTATTAGAATTAAATATGCCCAAAATCACTCTGAAAGTACCTTTGGGTCAGCTTACTTTTAACAAAAAAAAGCTAAGTTAAAACTAGTTAAAAAGGTAAAAAGGGAACCAAGGAAAGCAAGCTTTCCTTGGGATCTTGGATTTCCTTTTAGGTATCCAATATGATGTGCAATGATTTCTATATTTATATTTTATAACAGAAAATATAAATCTAATGCATGCAAGCTACAAATTCTCTTTAAAATTCCATGCAAAAAGGACGATTTCCCTAAAGCTAGATCTAGAATGCTTATGAAACCTTTTAAGAACAAGATATAGATTATGGGATTTGAGGAGATATATCTATGTTAAATTTAATTTAAGATAATATGTCTAAACAATATCAAAGCTGTGAACAAAGTAACCAGGTAAAAAAAATTGATTTTGAAGGAGGAAAATGAGAAGAGAAGTGCTTGTTGCTGAAGCAGATCTGCAATGGAAACTTGTTAGTGGAATACAGAGGGGAAATGTCTTCACAAATAATTTTGGATATAAAGTGGAGTCAAACTAGATCAACAGCTCATCCAATCCTTGCTACCTGAAAGCTAAACACACAATCCTGCACGAAACCTCATGAGATCTGGATATATATATGAAAAAGAGACAAGAATTACATGCAAATAAACTTATTAAACATGTATAATCTAGATCTTCTAACATATATGCTATGAGATATAAGAAAAACAAATAACCTTACTTGCCCAACTATACTCCTGTTGATTCAGTTGAATCGTTCAAGCCAGACAGGGTTCAGATGTAGAAATTGAGAGAAAAGTCGGCAACATCAATAGTCGTAAGACAATGCTTAATCCACACATATGAGAGCATTACACCATTTGGCCTCCAAAGCTTATTTATTTCAACAATCAAAAGATTACAATAGTATTACAATAGCAAGCCCTTCAATCCAACTCTAACTAGCTTGGAAGAGGAGGCTTATGCTTGGATATATACAAAAACTAGGAGATCTAGCCCAGGGGGGTGCAAATCCCAAGGAGATAGACCAAATCAGCTGATGGAGAGTCAATCAATGCAGAGTTGAAGCTGAACTAAGCCTACTTGTCAACCGAGGGGATGATTGAGCTGACACATCAACCCATAAACTGACACATCAGTCCACAAAGCATCCAAGAGAGTCCACACGTGTGGAGGAGAGAGAGAGGGCGCAATTCCCCATAAAAACTACTAAAGATTAACTGTGGATCTGATTTGATCACCTCCTTCAATGAAGGATTTGTCAAATCCAATCAATCTGGTTCAGATCTAACTGATTTCAATCAAACCGGCTGAGAATCCACTGATCTATGATTTTGGATTTGCTCCATTATTCACCAATTTATTAATTAAAATAATCAATAATTGATTTTTGGGGCTTTCTGACCTGAGTGATGGAAAATCACTCAAAACTAGGAAATAGTGGGACCACGGGTTTACATGGTGCTCTTAGCTTTAAAATGAGCACCTACATGACTGAAACTGATTATTTGGCCCACTTTTATTACAAAATCAATTTTTCCAATTAAACTATTAAAAAATAGCCTAAGTTTTGGAAAAATAAATTTTTAATAAAAATCACTGAAAAAACTAAAAAATTGAAAAAACCTAGGGGGACTTAGACATGTTCATATGAATCAACCATGATATCTAGCATGTTTATACATTGACACATAGACTCTAATAACCTCAATAGGCCTAAATGCCAAGCCGACCACCCCAACTTTGGAGGTATGGAGTGAAAAAATAAAAATTATCAGTCGTTTATTCAACAACCAATAATAACCAAGGGAAAAAACATCCTGGGCTGATCGGATTGACAAATAAAGTCTAAGGGACCAAGTATTTTACAGACACTATCATGCTAGAAAATTTATTACAATTCCCCTATGGGGTATGAACATGTGATATAGTACAACAAGCACTTCCTAGAAGTACTTCCAAAGGTCTTCTTAAGTTCGAACAAGTTATCCTTGTTTGGTTCACCAGGATCACTAAATAAAAAACCACTAATTACAAATTAGGTGGTAACAATTTCCACTAGGATCCATGGGGTTTTATGGGTCATTGGTTCCTCCTTGGTGCTGACAAAAATGGGGACATTACAGGACGCTAATACGAAGACATCACTACAACAAAAACTAGATTTAGCATCGGATTTAGAACCATATTTTAGTGTAATTTTTTCTCAATTGTGGTGAACAATTTTGTCACATGCCCTCCCCTCTTATGGATGGAGAGGACACAATGACTGCTAGAGTCAAGCATCTAGCCCCATGAACTATTGCTAGGAATTTTTCACCTACTACTGACAAGAGTTGCTCCTCTAGTTTGGATGGTTCAGATCTAGAACAAATGAGTAACATGGAATGTTAGACTCTCCCTAGATCTGCTTAAACACGTGAATATAATTTTATGCTTCTATTAATGGATGCCTTCACTATCCTTGAATCCTTTTCCTCTGTTTACCTGCAAAAATAGAACACAACAATAGAAAGTGATAGCATACAAGATATAAAAACTGGATCTATGCTTGTGACCAAGGAGTCAAGAAATACATACACATGATACAACATATATGAGAAAGAGAAAACATTATTTATTAGAAATGATTGGAAATACTAAAAGCTTCATTCCTTGGTGTTGAGAGTTCCTTCCAATGGCTCCTTTCCTCTAACTTTACCTTTCCTCCAGTAGTTCAAGAATTATTTTGGCAGAGTGTGGTTATGCAACACAATTCTTGCTCGTTTCTCCCATGGGGGATGACCGAGTATTTAAAGGCATGGAAGGGTATGTATGGTTGAGGATCTCATGGGTGAGGTAGAGTTAAGATCCAAAAATGGAGGATCTCAAGCTCCAGGTGGATCCTAAACTATAGGGATGAGGCTCCACGAAGGCAAGCTTCGAGAAGCCTCTTGAAACTTCTCTTTTCACCTTAAAAACTAGAGAACCACTCCTTTAATGAAGCAGACAAGTGATGTTAAGAGGGTAATGATTCTTGCATTAAGGATAGAAGCAGTGGCACCACTCCTTGCTCATGTATAAAGAGTGTTGTTGACTTGGGTAACGCTTTTTTTCAATGGAAGAGGAGTGTTACCAGCTCAAAACAAGGAAAAATTACAAGGGGATAATTTGAACCTTCATTTCTCTAGGGAAAAAATTGAGGGATTGGAGAAGACAAGGGAATACCTATCTCATAACATGATGGTGACAAGATTTAGGTGCAACAGAATTCCTTACAAAGTATGATGTCTAGAGAGAAACTATAGGCATAAAAATTTGACAGAAGAAGGTGTAGTCCTGGGGAAAAGGTCCAATGGTCAGAACTTCTCAAGCATTACAAACTTTCTGCAACACCTTTTACATTTTGATACATGTCCCAAATGACTCACAACATGGCTACTGACTAATACAATGAAGATCCATGTGAGATACAAAAAAATCATGGCTACTAAAATACAATGTATATCGATGCGAAGAAGACTCAAATTTGGACATAGCTACCAGACATACAATGTAGATCTATGTCATTTAGACGTAAATCTAAGCATAACCATGAACATAAAAATGTGGATCCATGCTAGGACTCATACAAAATACTCCATTGTAACATGGGGAAAGAAATGAGCACTTTTAACAGATACCCATGGTCTTCGTCTCGTCTTCCACAAAGTATGATTCTATCCATGTGATTACAATGATTTGATGCCAAACATGGTAGAAAACACTTGATTACTAGTCAATGATGGGAACCTTTAACAAGTACGAGGGAGATCACCATTAATGTCAATGATTCCCAAGGTACCTTAGTACAATATTATGAGTGTGAATAGATTATCTGGTGTTGAACAATCAGTCAAATCTTTTGATCAAAGGTAAATGATGTGAACCTATGTCGAGAGCGAGAGAATATTTCATTGATGCATACAAATCTCAAGGTACTATAACTTGTTTCAAATATTAATTCCCATATGATGAGCTGATGTCGACAGGAATAATCTCATCGAAGGAGGGCCATGATGAATCCCACATCGACGACATGAAACTCAGAAAAAAAATCTTGAATTTTGAGTATGATGTAACCATAGTACTGATTCAAAAGTAACTGACAAAAAAAATTGTTTTGACTGTAGGTGTAAACTCTAAAAATAGTTTCCCTTTTGAACATAAGGCGACACGACCAAAGACTTGGTAGCATTGACTTTATGAGGCGTAACACAATGCGACAATGGACAATGCATTCTTTGAAATACTCAAAGGAGTGACATGACTTATGAAAGTGGATCGACTTAGAGACAAGCTAAATACCCAATTGACTGAATGAAATGCAAACAAGGGCCATGTTCAAAGGTGACTAATAACCTCCATTTATTGCAAATGAAATGTATTTCCCTTACCTTAATTTCCTCATCATGATTGATTAGTGCCTCTTTATTTTTAACAAGTTGGAAAAGGGTAACAAATGCTCGATATAGCTCATCCTTCGGATGAGTTCAATCTCATATGTTTTACGAACCTGAGAAAGGATGGGTTCGTTCCCAAAAAACGAGTCTTTCATCATTAGATTTTATGAGTCCGATGAAAGAAAACTCATTTATCGTTTCATGTTTAGAGAGTCTGAAATGACAAAGAAGACTCCAAGGTGGAATTTTTTCATAAATTTAGTCCCCAAGGCCCAAAAAAAGTATAAAATAATACCTAGGAGAACTCTTCTAGTCATGATTGGATGTAGTGTACTTTTTTTGTAAGTAGTGCCCCCTAGTGCGAAAAAGGGGTAAACTATCACTAGGAGGATGACTATTCAGGTGCATTTACGAGTGTGAAGAAGAAAAGTTCACTCAGAAATATTTTCACGTTTTAGGAGTCTGAAAAGAGCTTAAAGAAGAATCCATTAAAATTTTTCATGTTTGAATCTAGAGCACGGAAAAGTAATAAACTACGCTCAAACCACTTTTCATGTTTTAACCGGAGCATGAAAAATGAAAAGTATGCTCGACACCATCTTACTATTTTTGACGAGATCAAAGACCAGTTGAAAGAATGCTCAGGGTATATACTTCATATTTTAAACGATCTTGACACAGAATAGGAACTATGCTCAAAACATGGTTTCATTTTAATGGAAGCTTGATCCCAAAAGGTAAAATTTGCTTAAAACATGGTTTCATTTTTATGCAAGCTTGAAACCAAAAGGTAAAACTTGCTTGGGAATGGCTTCATTTTTATGCAAGCTTGAAATTAAAAGGTAAACTATGCTTGATGGATAGTTTATTTTTTTAACGAGATTAAAACTAGAAATAAAATATGCTCAAAGACATTTGTTTCATTGTTTAATGAGCTTGACACAAAATGGGAACTTTGCTCAAAACATGGTTTCATTTTTATGCAAGCTTGAAACCAAAGCGTAAACTTTTCTTAAGGAGTGGTTTTATTTTTTAATGAGATTAAAACCAGAAATAAACACTGCTCAAGGTCACTTATTTCATTTTTACACAAGCTTGAAATAGAAAATAACTATGCTTGTGGGGACCTGTTTCATTTTTACACAAGTTTGAAACAGAAAACAACTGTGCTTGCCGACATCTATTTCATTTTTTAACTACCTTGACACAGAATGGGAACTATGCTCACAATGTCTGTTTAATTTTTTAACAAGCTTGACGTAGAGAAAAGAAACTATGCTCATAGGCATCTATTTCATTTTTTAACGATCTTGACATAGAATGGGAACTATGCTCACAAACCTGCTCTTACCCAACGTGATATCCAGAGGTTGGTAAGTCTCCTCCTTTACATAAAAGGATAGCAACTTAACTCTAGTATGATGTCCATAGACTGGAGCCATGCCCCCCATTTTACCTATGATGGGAAGAATATAACAAGAATGAGGAGAAGGAATCACAAGAACATGAGGCACATTCAGGGAATTCTGATTACTAGGAGTGATGTGATGGTCAGGGATAATAAAATAAAGATAATCAATGGTCATAATATTCCCATCATAGGGAAAATGCATCACTCTAAAAAGTGTGGACACTACAGCCTTCATGGAATTAACATAATCATGTCCAAGGAGAAGATTGAAATCTAAAGGACCTTGGGCCACCATAACATCAATATAGACAATTTTCCATCCCAATGTAATAGGAAAATGAGGAAGGATCCCTAAAGGTGCAGTAGGTATTTGATTAAAAGCCAGTATCTAATCAGTGGCTGGAAAAAGCTAAGGAGAACCTAAAGCTTTCCAAGCAATTAAGGATAGAATACTAACAGAAACCCCTTTGTCAACAATAGCGCGAAGCATACTCCTAGCAGTAACTTGCACAACTATCTGGAAATGAACACTCGAATGAAGATGAGAATCTGTTAGGTTACTCTAGTCAAAGGAAATAACCTTAGTACTTGGAGACGGTTCTATCAAAAGAGACAAAATTTCCTCTTGTTGAGAACAATCAGAACAAAGAAAAAAAACTTCAGCGGGTTTAAGTTCATTCTCTATTGGAAGAGAAGAATAAGACGAATATTTGGTCAAAGCGACTACTTATGTCTTATCACTCTCGGATGAAATACTAACATCAGGTAGAGATGACATTGAGTCGACCACTTGAACTTCACTCTTCAAAGGAAGAGTGGGATTGACCGAGGTTAAAACTGGATTGACCACTTTATCAGCCAGTGGGATGTCAAGTGAAAAATTACAATAACCGGTTGGAAGCCGTTGTTGAGAAACACTAATATATTCTAACCACTTAGAAGCTTCATCCATGCGAGGACAAAGGTAAGTAAAGTTCATTTTCTTACATAGAAGGCAAGGTTTTTTGACTTTACCCTTCCGACTCTTAACCATAGAGTCACTAGTTGAAGGGGGATCAACAGTATGATGACTAGAGGATGATGAAATAGGTTGCCGAAAAACCTTAAACCACTCTTCTAAAACTAGGGCTAGACCATGACAATATTTTATAAGGTGATCAACCTTGCAAATCCTACAAGAGAATGTGGGATTACGTGGTCTTTGGGTGTGCAGATAAACACTCTCCGCATTGGGAGGAGCAATTGGTTGAGACTTGGTTTTAAATAAATGCATAAGTAATTAGATCTACATTGTGTAATAAATAATGCATTGGAAGTAAAATATACATGAAGATTTATAATACAGTAAAATACAGCGGAAGTAAATAATTCAATACATGCATCCAATACATTCATAATAATTCTTAAAACAAATACATTGTAGAGTTAATAAGAGATTACTTACCTTGAAAATGAGATGCCCCAAGAAACTATCTATGTCGTGCTCATCAATCTCTCAACACAACTGCCAACCCGATATGGGCATGATTTATACAAGGAAAAAGGGAACAACAGACTCACACATAAATAAATACACACCAAGGTTCAACCAAGCCAATCCACAATTGGTTTATTAGGATGCTAAGGCAGTGTAAAGGAAGAATTACTAAGCTAGTGAGCTAAACCATAGAGCTATGGACACCTCTACAAGATCTATCTATATTGGTCTCCACAATACCGATACACCCAACACAAGAAAGTATTCCCTTCTCTAGTATGCAAACCCTCAGGCCATACCTTCCCTTCCAGTGTTCTCTAAGGTGTGCATAGAAGAGTAACCAACCCCTTTTGATATTTTTATAAGGTTCCTCTCTTCACTAGGTTTATCAAGCCAATTCTGCTCCTATTCCACTCCTAACAGTCCATATCAAAACAAGGACTTATTGAACTGAAAAACACAAGTGCTTGGTATGAAGAAAAACGTTTTGGAAACCAAAAACAAAATGGTAGAAGGGAAAATCAACCCTGGGAGAGAAAATTTGATTTTTGATAACATTTATGGGCCTTTGAGGGACATAAAAGACTGCCATAAACCTCCAAATCACGACTCTCTTTTCCCATCCATTCTGCAACAAAAAAATGTATTTCCCAGCATGGAAGGATGAAGGTAATGCAGGAAAACGTGAGGAAAAATGCCCCAGATTGCTCTAGATGCGTGATGAAGTGAAACACATTGGTGAGGAATGGTTTGGGAACACATTTCTAGATGTTTTCTTTCCCCCTAATAAAAAATATGATTTCCCAAAATTCATGGATTTCCTGAATATGAAATTGACGAGCATACCTCTTCACTCCCAGTGCATTAACTACCTCAACCAACATCTGGAAGAATTAAATGATTCAGTGCATAAGAAAAAATGGGTAGTTGAGAGTTTATGGGTTCTTTCATTGAAATTTGGATTAACACTATTGGATGAAGGGTTTGAATAATTTCCCTCCCATTCCTTGTGAAACCATGCCCCCATCTCTTGTTACATTGCATAGTTAGTTGTGGGTATTTTATTAAATTGCATATTTACATGATGTCTCAATTTATATTGTGCCTGGCTAGCACAAGAACCATAGGTATCAATTTTAATTTCTGGTACATAAAATGCTAAATCGATGGAGAGGCCTTGGCCTTGAGCTCCTCTCCGTGATTTAATAACAATATTGACATCATTTACAATTTTAATGCAATAGGGTTCAAAATTGGGATATTACATTTTCCTCCCCCTTACATTAGCACTGTCCTTAGTGCTCTTCAAAATTGAACAAAACTAGATGTGCCACTCTAATGGCATCCTCCAGCTCCCATGTAGCCTCATCGGGACCGTAGTTCTTCTATTACACCTTTACCTATCCAGCGGCTCAGTTTCAGAGCACTGTTACCTTCTTGTCTAGGATGTGCAATGGCGCGGTTTAGAAATATCCCTCGGGTTCCACTTGGGTCACATCCTATTTAATCACATAGTTGGTATCATGTACATATTTCTTAAGCAAAGAGACATGAAAAACATTATGAGATCTAGTGCTAGAAGGAAATGCAAGTCTATATGCAACCGACCTTATTCTTTCAAGCACTTCAAATGGACCACAATATCTAGTTAATAGCTTGGCACAACTCCCAATCTTCAAGGAAATCTTACTTGGAATCACTCTAAGATAAACATGATCCCCAACACCGAACTCCCTATGCACTCTATTCTTATCTGCATAACTCTTCTATCTATCTTGGCCTACTTTCAAGTTTTGCTTGATCTTTGCAACCTTTGGTTCCATTTACTTAAGCAATTCTTAACCAAGCACAATTCTAATCACTGTATTATCCCAATTCACTCATTTCCTACATCTTCTTCCATATAAATCCTCATATGGACTCATTCCCAATGATGTTTTCTACCCATTATAAATAACCTCCCACTTGGATGGTTTTTCCATTACATACATGAGAGGTATGTCTTAAAGCACCTGATTTATGTTATATTTTTAACATTAAGCTAACATTATATTAGGATCTTTAACTGAGAGAATAACAAGCACAACAATCAAACACAAGAGACAATGAAATCAATGTTTTTCCTTAGGGAAACCATAAATGGAGAAAACCTTGCAACTTCCTCAGAGATATAATCAGCACCAAAAGTAAAACCCCAAAATAGTAAGATGATCTCACGATAGCAGTAACCTCTTTCTTCCTAGCCCCAGTGTCTTCTTCTTCCTCAGCTATGTGCTACAACTGAGTGTGAGTGAGCGTGTGATAAATAGAGAGGATAGCTCTCTATTTATACTAATTTTGGACTTGACTAAACCCTACTAGGGCCAACTTCTCTAGTAGAGTCTAATAAACCTAGTGCCACGGAACTGCGGGGACTTTAACCCTTGATCAATAGGAGGGTTACCCACAATGAATTGACATGACTTGTTTACATTATAGAACCTCCCGATAGAAACATTGGGGCATGACATGACTCAAGTACATCCTGGAATAAACATCGGGTTACAATACGTAAGATATATAAGTGAATACATTCCAAAGTTACAATTACATCAACACTCCCTCTTAACTAGGAAGGTATTCTCTCGACACAATTTATCAGCACAAATCTTCTTCTCTGTATCATCTAGATCATCATCAAGTCCTCGCCATATTCAAGTCATCTTCATCTTTGGATCTGGATCATCACTCGATCTGGATCATCACTAAATCTGGATCATAAGTCGATCTTGATCATCATCACTGGATCTGGATCATCATCACTAGATCTGCATCATCACTGGATCTGGATCATCATAACTGGATCTGGATCATCAATGGAGCATCATCTTTGGATTTGGATCATCACTTGATCTGGATCATTACTGCTGCATCATCATCACGGGTGCTATATCATGATTCTTCTCGTCACAAGAATTTATACAGAGCCAGCCCTTTTTCATGCTGGTTGTAGGCCTAGCCTCCATGTAGGTCTTCTTCAGTGCTTATATCTGACACCAAGTCAGAATGGCCTGCCCGACACTTACATCTAAACCCTGAGAGGAACACATCCAACACCATGCCAGAAAGGCATGCCCAACACTCACATCTGATCATGTAGGAACCAATCCTATAATCACATTAGAAAGGCCCAACACTCACATCCGATCATGCAGGAACACATCCCATAACCCTGTTGGAAAGGATCAACACTTATATTTAGCCATGTGGTAACACATCCTACAACCATGCTAGAAAGGCTCTGCACTTACATCTATCCATGCAGGAACACATCTTGCAACCATGCTAGAAGGGCTCTGCGCTTACATCCAACCATGCGGGAACATATCCTGCAACCTTGCTAGAAGGGATCTGCACTTACATCCAACCATATGGGAACACATCCTGCAACCTTGTTGGAAAGGCTCTCAACCCCAGGTTGAGGGTTCCTGGTAAATGACCAGGTGCCTCCATTCTCCAAGAGAATGGCATTAGCCCTTATATCTGATCAAGTGGGAAGACATCCCTCAATCACATCAGAATGGCCATGCACTCATATCCAATCATGTGAGAACACATCTCACAGTGATATCAGAATGGCCCTTAGTCCTAGACCAAGTATTCTTGGTAATTGACCAAGCACCTCCATTCCAAGAATGGAAATAGCCTTATATCTCATCATGTAGGAACCAATCCTACAGTCATATAAGAATGGCTCAGCACTCATATCTGACATGGAAGGAACCAATCCTCTCACCATGACAGAATGGATCAGCCCTTACATCTGACCATGGAAGGAACCAATCCTCTCACCATGACAGAATGGATCAGCCCTTACATCTGACCATGGAAGGAACCAATCCTCTCACCATGTCAGAATGGCTCACTAACTCATCACTTCCCCTTGGAAGGAACCTCGATCTAGAGAACACCAAGCTTCTCCCTGAAGTACTCAAACTTCACTTTGGCTAATGGCTTCGTCAACACATAAGCTATCCATTCGTCCATCGCAACATACTAGAGCTTCACTGTTCCCCTCTACACCATATCCTTGATATAGTGATATTTGATCTCGATATGCTTCAACTTGTCATGGAACACTGGGTTCCCCAACAAATTCACACAACTTTGGCTGTTGCAATATATACAAGTAGCATCTAACTAGAGATCAAATAAACCAAACAGTAGCTTCCTCAGCCATACTGCCTCACAACTAGCTGAACAAGTTGCGACATACTCTGCTTTAGCTATACTCAGTGCCACACAGGATTGCTTCCTGCTAAACCAAGAGATCACACTTGATCCCATACTGAAACAACACCCTGAAGTGCTCTTCCTATCGATGGCACTACCTGCCCAATCTGAATCAACATAACCCTCCAGGTTAATCTTTTGATTCACCTTATACTTGAGCCCATAATCAACTATACCCCTCAGGTACCTCAGAATATGCTTTGCAACAATCAAGTGATCATGTCTCGGATCTGTCAGGAATTGTCTCAAGGTGTTCATAGCAAAGAAAATATCTGGTCTCATGTTCATCAGGTACATCAAGGACCCAATCATCTAACGTACATTGTAGCATCAACTTCTTCTCATGAAGCATCACTCAATAGCTTCAGGTTCGATGCCATAGGTGTGGTCATGGCCTTGTATTCCATCATCCCAAACCTCTTCAGGATCTCTACTGTATATTTCTCTTATCCCAGGAAAATTCCATCTGCATTCTACCACACCTCCATGCCTAGAAAATAATGCATCATACCCAAGTCCTTCATCTCGAACTAAGTAGCAAGCTTCCTCTTCATATCAGCAATCAACCCATCCATACCTGTTACAAACAGATCATCTACATATAGTAGGAGCATCACTGGATTGCCATCTTCAACCTTGTAGTAAAGGTTGGAATCTGCTTTACTCTTGGTAAATCCCAAACTGGATAGAAAGCTGTCAATTTTGCTGTACCATGTCTTGGGTGCTTGTTTCAATCAGTACAGGGCTTTCTTCAATCTACATACATGAGACTCCCTGTCATGTGTCTCAAAACCAAGTGGTTGTTCCACATACACTTCTTCTTCTACTACACCATTCAAGAAGGTAGTCTTGACATCCATCTAGTGTATCTTCCATTTCATCACTACATCCAGGGAAAGTACTAATCTGATGGAAGTGTATCAGGCTACAGGTGCAAAAGTTTCTTCATAATCTATTCCTTCTTTCTGGGAGAAACCACGAGCAACAAAGCTTGCTTTATATTTTTCAATGCTACCATCTGCAGCATGCTTGATCTTGTAGATCCATTTGGAAGTTACAATAGACTTCCCTTCTAGTCCTGGGACAACATCCCAAACATCATTCTTCATGATTGATTGATACTCTTCGATCATAGCATCCTTCCATTCTTTTCATTCTGCCGGTTATTTATAATTGGAAGGTTCTTTATCGATGAAATCACATAATAATGCTACATACCCGGAGCAGGATCTGGTCCTCTTTCTTTCTCTGTGATTCTCTTCTAGAGCCCCATATCTTTTTGCACCTTGGATAGCTTCTCGTACCCAAGAAGGTTTCCTCTTGTGAAGATTCTTCTCTTGAGGTGGATCTACAGGTTCTTGTGGTTCTTCAAATTCTCAATCTTCTTCTTGAATTTCTTCGTGCATGGTTGTGTCATGAATTCTGGGTGCTTTCACCTCTTTAGGAACTTCAACAGGTTTCTTTCAGGATTTGTTGTAAGCTGAGTCTTCATAAAATGTCACATCCCTACTGATGTCGATATTCTTGAATCTTGGGAAGTATATTCTGTAAGCCTTCGAGCTTTCAGAGTATCCCACAAATATACCCTTCTTTCCTAGAGGATCTAATTTAGTTCTCTTTTCTTTTGGAATGTGTATGTACACTAGACAACCGAATATTCTGAGATGGCTAACTTCTAGTTTCTTGTCGGAAAAGACTTTTTCAGGTGTCTTGTTCTTGAGTACTCTATGTGGAGTATGGTTGTGTACATACACTGCTATTCTAGCAGCTTCTGCCCATAGATGCATAGGAAGATCTTGATCATGAAGCATTGCTCTTTCAACTTCCATGATAGTTCTATTCTTCCTTTCTGCAATCCCATTCTGTTGTGGATTATATGGAGTGGACAACTCCCTCTTAAGCCTTGAGTCTTTGCATAACTCTTTGAATTCATTTGATGTGAATTCTCCACCATTATCTGATCGAAAGGTATTGATCTTCTTTTCAGTGTGGTTCTCGATCAAGGATTAGAATTCCTTGAACTTGCTGAATACTTCATCTTTGTTCTTGATGAAGTAAATCCATGTCTTCCTAGAAAAGTCATCAATAAAAGAAACATAGTATACATACCCACTTAGTGAACTTGATGACATTGGACCACATACATCGGAGTGGATGATTTCCAAGATTGCTTTTGCTTTGATCTCGCTACTTGGAAATGTCTTCTTTGTGTTCTTTCCTTTCGCACATCCTTTACAGACCCAATCATGTTTTGCTTGAATTTATGGAAGACCTTCAATAGCTTTGCTTGCAAGTGGTAGTGCTCTATAATGCACATGTGCAAACCTTCTATGCCAAAGTTCATTTGGCTCTATTGTGTCATGGACCAAGGCTTGTTTTTGATGGCCCTTCAATTTGTATAATCCTCCTTCTTGTTCCCCAATCACTACTGCATCATCAATAGTCTTTCCCTCTGGCCACATGATGACTTGACCATATATAAATGAAATCCTCATTCCTTTTGCATCTAATGCAGATATGGAGAGGAGTTTCTTCTTTAGTCCTAGTACAAACAATACTTTCTTCATTGTCATAGACTTTCCAGAGTCTAGCTTATAGGAGGATTCCCCACTACCTTTTATTGGATACTGGTAGTCATCTCCGAGCTTCACCTTGTGAGGTGATTCATGTTCTGATAGTTTCACAAAGGATTCCTTGAATCCTATCATATGCTTGGAAGCCCCACTGTCTATAATCCAATCATTGCTTCCATGAGTAATGTTTCCCGTGAGAGCGGAAATAAAAACATATTCTTCATCACTAGAAGAATCTTCACTTTCATATCTGGTTCTCTTTGTGGAAGGTTCATCAGCCTCTGCAACATGAGCATGATGTCTTCTCTTGATTCCCTTCTTCTTATGGGAGTTAATCTTGTTTCTACAACAGTCTTTGGCAAAGTGTCCTCTTTCATCACATGTATATCATCTTAATTTAGATAAGTCCTTTCTAATGTTAAGTTTCTGGTGAAAGGTCTTACCTCTGGATTGATGAGAGTTTCTTCTGCTTTTCTTGGAGTGAACTGTGAGAGCTTTATCTTCACTTCCCATCTTCTCTTCTCGATATGCTATCTGAGCTTCTTCTTGAGAGCATTCTTCCCATAGTATGCTGAACTTGACTAACTTCTTTCTGGCACAGATTCCTTAAATAAAGGAGTCCCATGATCTAGGGAGACCATTCAAGGTGGTCATTACAATCTCTGCATTTTCCACTTCTTCATCTACTACTTCCAGTTGTTCCTTGATGTGAGGGACCCTTGTAAAGTAATACTGGATGGTCTCTGCATTCTGGATCTTTACATTCTTTAGTTGGTTTCTTAGAGTCATCTTCCGGTTTATGTTCTTCCCTTCAAACAATTTGGTAAGGGCATCAAACATAGCTTTAGGTGTCTTTAGGGAGGACACCTATGGTATGAGGTGATCCTTGATTGAATCAACAATAATCCTCTTTTCCATAACCAAATTCTTCTTGTGTAAGGCCTTAGCATCATCTCCCTCTAGAAATGGAACCTCCTCATTGATATAGGAGTCCAACTCATTTTCTTCCAGGACCAGGGATATCCTATACTTCCAGGCTCATAAGTTATCATCTCCCTCAAGCTTCTCATCAAGCTTGGTATGATGAGACATATTAATTGAGAACCTCAAATGGAAATACAAAAGATTTAGATCTTACCAGGTCAAGATATCGGATCTGAATTTGGAGCTGAAATTCTACAGTGCTGGTTCAGGAGCATATTAGGGTTTTTCTTTTTCAGAGTTCTGTCCAACCAAATTCTTTGATCTTGATCTCTAAACTTCGATTTTGAGGAGGAGATCAATCTAGGCCTGGGCTCACTGAAAAATTCCACTTCTGTGGAAAGCCCTAATTTTCGGCAGTAGTGTCAGGTCCAAAACTAAAAAACCTCAGAATTGGATTTTGCTTCGACAGAAAGATGCACCCTAGGGAGGAGAGTTATTCCAACCTTATTTTTCTAAAAATATATGGAGAGAGATCCACAAAGTAGGAAGCCCTACTTCCCATAGCTGCATAGTGTCTTCTTCTCAGGTTAGCTCTAATACCGTGTTAGATTTTTAACATTAAGCTAGCATTATATTAGGATCTTTAACTGAGAGAATAACAAGGACAACAAAAAAACACAAGAGACAATGAACACAGTGTTTTTCCTTAGGGAAACCATAAATGGAGAAAACACCACAACTTCCTCAGAGATAGAATCAACACCAAAAGTAAAACCCCAAAATAGTAAGATGATCTCACGAAAACAGTAACCTCTTTCTTCCTAGCCCCAGTGTCTTCTTCTTCCTTAGCTATGCACTACAATTGAGTGTGAGTGAGTGTGTGATAAGTAGAGAGGCTAGCTCTCTATTTATACTAATTCTTGACTTGACTAAACCATACTAGGGATGAATTCTCTAGGAGAGTCTAATAACCCTAGTGCCCCGGAACTGCGGTGAATTTAACCCTTCATCAATAGGAGGGTTACCCATAATGACTTGACATGACTTGTTTATGTTATAGAACCTCCTGATAGGAACATCGAGGCATGACATGTGTTACGGAGAGAAATTCCTATGGCTTGGGGTACCACAACAGACAACTTGACTCTAGAAATCAATCCTTTCCAATATGCAAGAGAAATAAAATATCTAACACTAAAGGATCTCAATTTGTACCTTATTCTAGACGGTTGATGTAGGTCCCTGTTGAGTTTTCCAACTCCAACTTGAATTGATAAATTACTCACTCAACAATCAGTAAACAAGACAATCATACTATATATTGGTGTTAGATCTACTCTAGCATATATAATCAATAATGTATAAGCATTTGAAATCATCCATGGATAAAATATTCATTCAAACATACATTATTGGACAGGAAAAGATATTTCTATTAATATAAAATCAGAGATTACAATGAATACAACCTCTGTCGTCACATCTGCGAATCAGAGAAGTTGAATCCCCCACTTGGGCCTCCACCTCCTCAATCCTCCATCTCTCGATAGCAAGCTCACAAGCAAAATGCAAGCTTGGGAAGAACACAAAAGTGCTCCAAGGGACAAAGGGATGCAGACTCAAGTATAGGTTCCGCCAACAATGGACTATAGTTTCTTTGCTCTCAATTCTCATATATGCTTCAATGTATCCAAAGGGTTCCTTATATAGCTCTTCAATAGGGAAATGAAGGGTCAAATCGGAGCGATCTCAAGGCATATGGAAGGCCAGGAGACAAGTGAGTTGGATCCACATCAAGGAAAACTCCAAAAGAATTTGGCCTTTTGCACACATCTCGATGTACCTGGTCTTAGGGGTAAAACCCTCATATGTACTCAAGAAAGGGTTTAAAAGTCACGTACAACAAATTAAGAATGTTTTTGGGGATGATCTTGGAAACATCAAAGGTATGAAAAAGGTCCATGGGGTCCAAAGAGTCTGTAGAGGGACAGGGGAAGGCCATACAAGTGTGATTCACCAGGTGTGGTAAAATCAACTATAACAGATGCCCCCTAATGTGTGAGGTCAGAGGGGTCATACGATGGGCAAAATACATTATAAGTCCATCCCAGAAGTGGAGCGATGAAGAACCCAGTGGAAGACCAGCCACCCAATCAACATAGTACAATGATACAACTCTGCATATAACTCCAACTACATATAGCAGTCCCAGATACATAAGAGTACAATGGCCATGAATAGGCATGATATAAGATATGACATGAGTGGTCATTGCCACGTACAATATACATAGATCGGAATCTCTATGATGAAGATATAAAAAGGATCATAATCTCCATAATGGCTGAAAGTGTCGGACATACGCTGGAATCAAGTCACGAGAGCTAAAATCTCATGAACACTGGCACGATCAAGGAGGTAGCATATAAGAGATGCCACCAATTTGGAAGGTCTTCTACACAAACCACTATGAGTACATGTCCTACTATGTGAATAGAGGTGTCGAGGTCGAACATAGTAGTCCATCATCTGATTACTGGTCATTGATGTATACCGTTAACAGACGTGAGATCACCAACCGATAATGATAATGGGAATCAAGGTACTAGAGTGCAAACTAACAAGGGTGAATAAATGTGTTGAGGTCAAACACTCGAGAGAATCCATCGATTAGGGGACATTGATGTATTCCCAAAGAACTGTCGATGGCGAGAATACCTGCCACTGATGACTGCAAGTCTCAAGGCACTCAAAAATGACTCTAGATTCTAATCCCAGAATAAATGATCTGAAGTCAATGGGATGAAATCCACTAGAAGGAGGGAATTAAGGCATCCCCCATCATCCAACATGAGGTACTCAGCAAAGCTATATAATGTGGAAGGACTCAATCATAAGGTGCACGAACCAGTAACTGTACCGAGAATGGCCAACATGCAAAGTTAAGATAACTAAGGAATGGCTGACTTAGGTTTCAACTTCCTTCGAACAAGAGAATAACAACAAATGGTGACTGAATGTAGGTAACATAGACTTGATATACAAAACTGGGACATCTCTGTGACACAGGAGGCATCGTCAAAGGCTCCATAGGGACTGGAAGCTTAACCAGTCGGTGGAGATAAACTCAGATAAATGAGTACAGCTCCTAAAGTCAAACTATAAACCCAACCAACGGATGATATACAGTGCTCTGTTCGAAGGTGACATGACTCGTCAGCTTCCAAAGATAACATCTTTCCTTGTTTGAATTTTTGGTTTTTTAATTTTTTTGGACTTTTTTAAATATTTAAAAATCTTAAAAAAGAATAAAAATGCTTTATAGTTACATACTAGGAGGAGATGAGTGTCATATGGGAGAATAAGCTAGTTCCAAGCAGTGGAACATACCTATGCTCAATGCAAGGATACATGTGTAGGATAGCGACACTCGGGGGAAATTCCCCTCCCGATAAAAAGGGAATCAAGCTACAAAGGATATAAAAAATGGCTCTGCGTGGCTAGACACGAGACAAGCTCGGGCTATATGGCCGATACTCAAAGTCATGGAAGCCGGCATAAGGCTCAAGAAGGCAGGAAAATATCATGATAATGCAATTACAACTTGACATAAGGGAGTCTGGGGAAAATAGGCCAGCAAAATATCAAGAGGAGTATGAAGCTCTTGCGAAATGTCATGGCATTACTATATAATGGACTCCCGCACCCTAAAGGACAAAATGTTGGCATGGGCACCAAATGCAAATAAGGCACTAACTAGGGTACCCATGCAAGGTCAAGCTCTACCATTCATAGCATGCCACTTCTAAAACAACAAGAAGGTTCTGTGACATGATAGAATGGGTTTGTACCTAAGGTTATAATGAAACGGTCATAAGGTCATGCAAAATGCAAATGGAGGTAACACATAACCTATATTCTAGTTTAAACATCATACTTGAACTCCACACGAATGGGTGAAAACAACGGTCGAAATGACGCTCAAAAAGGTCTCCTACATCATATATTAGTCAAAAAACAGTCCAATAGGATTAGAAACGGTCCAAACTATAGAAAAGGGGGTAAAAATTTTCAAAAATTTTAAAAATTTCTATGAATAGTAAAAAATTCAAAACATTATATAACATTTGAAGTTTTTACCCAATTGAGCTCAGAACTTCAACAACAAATTCTAGGAGATCCAGCTGGCGGAATCCACTACCGTTTTTTCTAGGTAATTATCCATGCCTTACTCTTTCATTTTCATGCAAATTTTACAATTTTCCATGGTCAATTTAGGATTCTAGGCCATTCTAAAGTGTGTGCCATGGCCCATGTGGAAATCATGTATTTTTCCACGTATAGGGCTAGATATACGTGGAAAAATCCCTCAAAGTCGCGTACATACGTGGCTGTTTAGCAAACAGTCACATATGAGGCCGCGTTCAAGGTTTTTTAAGTGTTCTAATGACTCAAACTTGAATTCAATGTGTAGGATGGTTCTAGAATGGAGAGAACGTGAGCACGAGGATGTAGAAGAGGAAGTAAGGGCAGATCTAATGGCTCAACAAGCTTTACGTGCATGCGGGCTCTACAAGTTTTGGTGTCTTGGTGGCTTAAGGGCCAAACCAAGACTGATGCAGATGCTAGTAGATTACTAGGATCCAGACTCAGAGTATTTCTAGATAGACGGGATGTCCCTCACCATAGAAGTGGAGGACATATATTTTATTACTGGACTTTCTCGACGGGGGGAAGTGGTGAACCTACGATCTCGTAGGCCTGGAGGTGGCCTCACCATAGATGAGTACATAGCAGTGCACTGTTATCTAGAAATGGAGAAGGTCAAAATTCAGATCCCAACTAACTCCATATAGGTGCTAGGCCTAAAGGCCATTCTACTAACACTGGGCAGGATATCAGGGCTAGCTTCACTCCACCAGGCCTCGTGGCATCTGATGTTCTAGGCAGTGGAGTGTATGAGGCCCATAGTTTATGACTGGAGTACGACATTGTTGAGCAACATGAAACAACAGCTCATTGACTGCAAGATGGGCCGGGTGCAAAACATCAGTTTCAGCAGCATACTGAGAATGTTCTGGGATTGATCCCTAGAGTTGATGTTCCTCTACATGGGGTTCGAGATCTGACCCAACGGCATTGGGTAGATGCAATGTGCAGACTGGGTGGAGGTAGGGTGTCCAACCCCTATCCCACTGATTTCTTTCCATGGTGGTGATGATAGATAGTTGCCATCGATAATTACCCCTATGCAGGGATAGATTTTCAGGGAGACCCTGACATGCCGCTACCACCAAGATCGGCATACGGTGACATTGGTAACGAATCCCAACCCTCTTTTTAATATTTTTGAGTTATTTAATTTTTTTTGTGTTTTTTGATTATATGGAATCAAAAGACATGTTTTTGGGTGACAATACATAATGCCATCCTATCATATGCATGCAGATGTAGGACTACAGCAGCCTGAAGGCTTCCCTCATCATATACAGAGGGGAAGAGGATACGACATTACGAGTGTGGATGCGGAGTGAACGCTCCAAAGAATTCATACCAACTTCGTGAGGCTAACACATAGAGTACCCATGGAGCAAGTCGAGGACTTGCGTGAGGCCATGCAGCACCAGGTGGTGGGTGTACCAAGAGCATGGGTGTAGTTATTTCCACAGCTAGCTATAGCCATGGTGACATTCCACGATCACAACCCCCCTCCTCCTGCACAGGCTTAGATACCTGAGAGTGATACGTTTTGTACTACCGTGTATTTATATTTTGCTGGCTTGAGAGCCCCATTTTTGTATTATGACACTATGTATTAGCACATTTTGGATGTTTATGAAAAACTTTTATGATGATCGATTTATTTATTTACATGTGTAAAAAGTATGTTTGTGATGAGCTTATTGTAAATGAAACAAATGCCAATCTAACACGTAGTTAGCATATGAGTCAACAACTTGATTATTAATTCTTGGAACATGTATGTATGTTATATGGTCAAATTATCATTCTAACAATCTCACACATAAGAATCTCCATAATAATGTTGGATCCCTAACATGATACAAGCCATTAAGCTGTGACACTACTAACTCTAAATCAAGACGTACCTCAAGAGAGAGAATACCATGTGAAATGGAATTCCGTAGAAGCTCGATAACGACACTATATTCAGCAACATTGTTTGAAGATGGCCATAAACATACGCCTCCTGAAGACAATACTTGACCCGTAGGAGTATAAATCACCCAAGTAGCAGAGGTTGAGTGTTGAGTGTGACAGCTTGCACCCTCCACGAATCCTATATAGATGGAAGACTCCATTGACATTTTCCATAAGAAACGGAAGCTAATCAACAAGCCCGATCACCATAAGAAAGACCTAATTATGCAAAATGTTGTACAATAATATATAATAGTCAGCCTTGGTTGAAAATAATGCATAGTATTTTTTAAGATAGATACCATTTCTAGGCTCCGCCAAGGCCGTCCCATCATAATCTACTAGCTCATAAGCGCCCTTCTCTAACACACATTTAACCAAGTAAGGACCATGCCACATGGGGTTGAATTTTCTTGCCCCTAAGGGTTCTTTAGCTTGATCCCACAAAAGGACCAAATCTTGTTGACTAAACCTCCTTGGATAGATAGATTTATCATATTGGACCTTAACGCGACGCTTATTCACCTCTAGAGCCACTAAAGCATCTCGGAACTACTCACCAAGCTGCTCTAAATGGACCAAACACTCCTCCAATGGGGAAGTGTCCGGTAAGAGTTCTATGGATAGCTTCAAAGAAGGTATTTCGCACTCAACCAGCAATACAGACTCCACCCCATGCACAAGCTAATATGGAGAAAAACCGGTGGCAGTCTTAACCGTAGTCCTATAAGCCCACAAAGCAAGATACAACATAATGTGCCAATTGGTCTTACTTTGTGCGACGGTCCATTGGAGAATGGACTTGAGTGATTTGTTCACTGCTTCAACCTGTCCATTCACTTGAGGGTAGTAAGAGGAGGAATGCTCCTGCTTGTACCCTAACTTTGAGTCCAACTCTTCCATCATACGCTTCTGAAAGTGCCTGCCATGGTCAGTGACAAGATATTTTGGAATACATAACCGAGTAATAATCTGGTTGAATACGAAGTGCATGGCTATCTCACTGTTGGATTTAACTGTAGGCATAGCCTCATCCCATTTCCTGAAGTAGTAAACAACCACTATGATATGATGATGCCCCCCAGCCAAAGCTGGGCTTCAATACATAAAATCAAGCCCCCACTTAGTGAAGGGACTGACGGTGATAATAGGATGTAATGGGGCAGGACGCGAGTGCATATTATGTGCAAACACCTAGCAAGGGTGGCACTTCTTGACCGCGTTGACAAAATCTTTAAAGATCGACGACCAAAAATAACCCGATCTCAAGATTTTTTGGGTTGTAGAAAGGTCAGATAAATGACCACCACACTCCCCTCCATGGCAATCATCCAGCACAAGCTTAGCCTCCTCGCGAGTCAAACAATGATGTAAAATGGAATCTACCCCATGGTGGTACAATGTGTTATCCACTATGAGGTAATTCGTAGTTATGTGAGGTAATCGTCATCGTTCATCCCATGAGAGGTGAGTAGGGACCTTCAATGTTTGTAAATATATGATAATGTATCCATACCATGGATCCAAAGTTGAGATTAAGAAGATGTGCTCATCGACAAACGTATCTTCACAAACCTTATCCTCCTCCTTGCTTGGGAAATCCGATATAAGCTCCGCAAAAATTAACGAATTCTTTGATTTTGCTGAAACAAACTCGAGATCAAATTATTGCAGGATGAAAATCCACTTATTATACTTTCCCCTTGTTAACAACCCTACCTAGCAGAGGCTCGAAGGGACCGTGATAAAAAGGAAATAATGGTTGCTTGTCAAACTTTGGTTAAATATTATGGTATAAAGGTATGACAAAGGGCGAGTAAACGATTAATTATCACGGGATCCAATGGTGCAAAGCGAGGAGACGGAGATCAAAGGCTTGTAATGTGTCCACTTTATAAAGATGCGAGAAAGATAAGGATATACGGGGTGTTCAACGAGACGTGAAGATCAACGGCTGATGATCTGGTTCGATGAAATCTACGATTGTTGTGAACTCCGCCCTGTAGACTTGCACGTTTGATAAAACAAAGGAGCTCACCGGAATAGGGCACGTGTCGCTTCATCCAACATCTGGGAAATAAAGGTGAAATATATCAACAGTCGTTGATGGATCCAGAGCGAGAAGTTGCACGGTGAATAGAGACAAAAGGTGGTAGGGTTTAGTCATATTTTGGATGATAGAGAGGAATACCTGGTTGACAGGGAAAAAGGAGTATGTGACCTTTTCTTGTCTGTAGGAAGTGTATCAGTTAGCAAAGAGAGACTGTGGCAATACAATTTGCAGGGTAATGATGTCCTTAATGCTTGTAAATCATTTCTATATTATTTTTCTGTCGAGCAAACCCTGCATTTTCCCAAGTTCGCAAAGTGGTGCACAGTTAATTATTCTTCTTCTCAGAGAGTTATTGTCAGTCAGTCCACGTCTAGGATACTATGTAAAATTGATGCCAAGGTCATCCGCAAAAATATGAACTTGCCTAGTAACTACCCTGAGAGTCATGAACCTGTAAATGAGTCCATTCTAGCCGAAGTGTATAAAAATTGTGGAACTGAGATTCGTTGCAAATTCTTGTCCAACATCTTAAACGAGGGTCAGTCATTAGATGGTATTTCCCCCCCATATCATGTTCGTATTTTCAGAGATGAAGTTCAATTAGTCGTGTCCCTAGTCTGTCAAGTCCTGGGTCTAGATGATGATTGTCATGTAAATGAAGTCATCTTAGGTTTCCTGTTAAAAATCAGTTCATTGAGTTTTGAATGTCAGTCAGTTCATGTACTCAGTTTAGACGAGTACTTAGCAAAAGCTATACATCTTCAATTGAGTGAGTTTCCAAAAGTTAGGTTCTTCAAGTTTCAGACTTATTTACTGAACATGTTGCTGTGTTCAAACGTCACCGAGTTGCAGTTTTTAAGTACCATGTTCTCTACAGATTTGCTCAAGCAAATCAACATGTTTGAATTCGCCAATTCTATCATGTCTGAAATATAAAATATGTTATTTGATGAGATGCTACCCCGGGTATTAGAAGAAATGAAAAACATGATGCAATCCTCACCTGAGGATAGAGTCGGGGATTGGTTTCTATATAAAGATTCCACTATTTTAAGAATATATGGTTTTACTGGAGAACCATATAGGTTACCTGCTTTCCTTACTCCCATAATTTTTTCATTAGAATTTATGAGACAAATATTGCATTCTGAAGAAGAACACTTTGGGGCCTTTAAGAAATCTTCAAATATCAAGTTCCCTCTCAAAGTTGGTTCTTTTATTTTCAAAAATAAAGGTGCTCTGGTGTTTATAAAAAAAATATTAAACAGCATGGAATTTCAAAAGGAGCAAAGGGTAAATTATGATCCCCATCACATAATTTCCGCAAGAAAGCAGGAAAACAAAAACAAGCCTTTTGACCACCAAGTTGTTGAAGGTCTAGGCGAGACAGCCAATTTATTTCATTTTATGGAAATTCCAAGATCTGATGAAAATGCAAGTACTATACCAATTGCAATATCTCTAGTAATAGAGGGTCCTAATATTTTGGTTAAAAGGAGTCTTTCTGAAGTTGAAAGCATGGAAGTGGACGAGGATGATTCACATAAAAAGGCCAGGTTGTTTCAAGATGATAAAGCTTTGAGTGAAGTTATTTCAGATAATTTAAAAAGAGTTGCTTTAGTTCCAACAAAAGCTGTACAAGTGAAACGGTTTTCTTTTAAAGGTATAGACAATTCAGAATGAAGCTCAGTTTTCAAGTCCAAAGAGGAGCTCATGGCTAGTTATGTGGAGAAGCGAAATCAATCCCTAGAAGAGACAAGGAATCTACTCCCGCGAGTGAGGAGTTTAAACAATCCAAAAACTTCCTTGTTTTCTACCAGGGACATAGAAAGAAATACTTTTAAATTGGCCATGGTAAGCGATAAGAAGATGTCAGAAATGGAGGTAAGATTGGACAAGATTAGTTTACCAGACAAAATATAGTTACATAAGCAAACATGTGACATTATTTATTTAGATTTATTGCATGCTACGATGAGAGTTAATAAGTTACAAATTTTGGTAGACAAGTTAGAAGTTCAGCTAAAACATGAGAAAGTTGAAAATAAGACCAATGCTATTCAAATTAAAAGGCTACAAGTAGACATTATCAGCTCAGGAAATGAAAGAGATAACACCTAGGAAATCAAAAGACTTCTGGAAGAAAAGGACAACGCCCTCCAAGTTTTGAAGAAAAGGTTAAAGATCCCAAGTACAAAACATGTTCAATCATCCGAATTATTAGCATTACAAGAAGAGAAGGACAAGATTCACGAGGAGATGATGGAGCATAAAGGAAAAGCTGTCAAATTACAAGAAGAAAAAGACAAATGGGAAACAGAGCGGAATGAGCTAATAGCCCAAATCTCCCTACTGAAAAAGGACCAAATTGATGAAAAAGAGATTATGGAGGAGTTGATGAGCCAAACTCCCATTGATGAAGACCTGTCCATTGTGAATATTGAGAAACCATTAAATGATTTTTCTGCAGATGACTTATTAGTGCCTATGTCCCAGGTCAGCCTAAAAGATGAATAAATTAGAGAATTAAAGGTAGAAAATGAAAAAGTCAAATCCGAGCTGGCCAAAGTTACTGAAAATAAAAATAAAATATTGCAATATAGAAATCAGCTACAAAATAAATTTAATGAATTGAAGGAAAGAAACATCGGGAAGGGTCCTCTCCAGGGAGCAAAGCACATAATTTGGGATACATTATCCATAGAAATTACTAAATTTAGGCACTATTTAAATTTCATTGATGATCAAAGCATATTGATCAATCTGGCCAATCAGAGACTGAAATTAGTAAATGAAACTATGGAGAGGAAACCCCTTGCCACAGCCCAGAATGCGTTAAACTTCTTAAATTCATTAACATACCAAAAGTTGCATGATATAGGTGTAAAGGACAGGATAGCAATGGTACTGTGGGCCAAAAAGTTTATCCATAAGCATCATTTAATGAAGGCAGTCCAGGACAAAGCGGATGAAATGATCTCACAAGTTAATGACTTCAAACAAGCTTTCAAAGAACTGTTCGAAGACGGACTTCCTTCCTTTTGGGATGAAGAGGGACGAATGTTTTCTCAAGAGCACTATCACAACCTGTTGGTACAAAGTCGCATGGATCATTCCAAATTTGACGATCTGGAAAAGGGGCTGATAGGGAAAGTCATTGTGGATAAGCTGACGAAAGATTTTGAGATACTACTGAAATTCCTAATCATTAGGGGAAAGTTTCCTAAGGTGTCTTATGAAGACTACATGGAGCTGGAGGTGTCCATTCACGAGATGATCGAATATGATATTCCAAGCGTGGAGCAATGGAGAGCCATAGAAAGATTCGGAAAAATGAAATATATCCTTCATTCATGAAGACAGGTGTTGCGTGCTGAGGAGCTGCTTGGAGGAGACCATGTTACCGAGTTGATTTTAACTTGATGATCTATTAGGATCGAAGCTAGTAGTTTATTCCTAGGAGTTAGGAATATAGTTACAAGACTTTGATTATTCAGTTATAAATATTCTTGGAAGATGAAATGATTTTATGTATATAAGTGCATCTATTTTATATGATGGGGGTTGGAACCCATCTTGTTGTTGACTGTTTCTTCTGAAGACATATATTTTTGAATAACAAAGCGAATGCATAAGAGTTATCAGAGATTCCTATGTCATTTACATTACAGTCCGTCTTCCTTTTCTTCTGTGATTGTTTTTCCAGTGTAACATTTCATTATGTTTTTCTTCATATCTGAAAACACAGTGTTGGATGGTTGGAATTCATAGTGTTTATTCTCTAATCATCGTTTCAGATATTTTATACATTTTTCTACTAAAGTTAATATAGAATTCATCTTTGATGCTCTATATTAATGGGCTGTTCATTATCTCTTCTGTTTCACCTAAACTAAATGAATGACTGTGATGGAATGGTTATCTTTCCTTTGACAAAATCTCATGCATATGTCTTTGTGATATCTTTATGTATATGCGACTCCATTTCCCAATGGTTACTTGTTGTTTCAACCATTTATACAATTTTTAAGTGTTGAATTATATCTGGCCTTGTTAAATCTGTATTTGAGAGATCCCTCTCCAGAAAGAAAAGCCAGTTTCTTTATAAAAGTGGTTTTGCTGTTACCTTGGAATTTATCTTTTACAACCTAGGTACATTCTGAGTGCTAACTCCCCCAATCATCCTTCTAGTGAGGATGAATTGAAATGGATTGACATGGGCTACAACCAATGTCTGGCGAAGGAGAATATAATGTCTCAATCATTGAACTGCATGTACGGTAGCTAAAGCAAGCTTCTTAACATGGGAATAATGGATCTCTACATCTATAAGGTTTTGGCTCAGATAATATATGACATGCTCTCAGAGCTCCTCATCCTCTTGAACCAAAACCATACCAATCGTCTCCATGGACGCGGCCACATAAAGTAGAAAGTCACGGCTATAGTCAGGTGGACCAATTACCAGGGCTGATGCCAAGGCTCATTTAAGCGCATCAAAGGACTCCTGGGATTGCGCATCCAAACAAAAGGTGGTGTCCTTATTCAAAGGACACATGAAGCCTCTAGTCAAATTGGCAAAATTGACAATGAATCTCTGTAAGAAGTTTTCCATGCCTTGCAAACATTGAAGATGTATAATGTTTGTAGGGGGAGACAACTGAAGTATTGCCTCTACCTTCAAAGGGTCACCTCTTATACCCTCCTTGGAAACAATGAACCCTAATAAGCGATCAAAATTCATGCAAAAGATGCATTTATGAGTATTTAATCTGACCAAGTAATGGCGGCACCTTTCAAACACTAATCTCAAATGGTAGGAATGATGCACCCTCATACGAGAGTGAGCAACAAGGTCATCCAAAAAGACTTCAATATTGATTTAAGATCATGGAAGATCAAGGTGATAGCCCGCTGAAAAGTGGCTCCAGCATTTTTAAGGCCAAAAGGCATCTTTCGATATGAAAAGGTTCCCCAAGGACAAATAAAGGCAGTCTTATGTTGGTCCTCAGGTTTAACTTGTATGTGATTGTACTTGAAAAATCCATCCATAAAGGAAAATACATCGCTTCCTGCACACTCATCCAAAATTTGATCAATAAATGGTGTAGGGAAATTGTTCTTAGGGCAGGCACGATTCAAATCATGGAAACTGGTACATATGCGGATCGTTCCTTGCTTCTTATCAACCAAAATGGGGTTTGGAACCCACTCCGTCAAGGGAATGGGATAGATAAAACTAACATTCAACAGTTTTTCTATCTCTGCCTTAATTGTGGGTGCTTTCCTAGGATTCACTGCACGCAAGCATTGTCGAATAGGCTTAACATTGGAATAAGTTTTAAAATCATGTTCAACAATGCGAGGGGTGATACCTGGCATTTCATCGTAAGACTAAGCAAAGATATCATGAAATTCTTTAAACAGCTCGGTGTACTCTTGAATATCAGCATGGGAACATTCTGCCCCAATATAGACATTCTCAAGCTTTCCAGGATTGCGAGAGATATTGATAGGGATGGTAGGAGATATATTCGCCATGTTTCCATCAGCCATCGGACTAGGAGAACTTAGCAGAACCATGGGACTACCAATTCTCTCACTAAGAATATCCCTATAGTCTTCACACTCTAAACGGTCAAGCTTAGGAAGAAAATACGATCTATGATGCAACTCTTCCCAAGGTGGCTCAACCCCAGACATAGCCTCAATAATAGCCTGATCAGAAGGAAAAACCCTATCAAGGCAGTCATGTGTGTGAGAAGACTGAACTACCCACGCAGGCAGTACATATGGGTCCTCCTCTTCCATCCACAAAGAGGAATGACTAGGCTCTGCAACACATGAGAGATTAGCTTGATAAGCTATCATAGTTGCAGGCAACGACACATCCATCTAGATGGGCTCATTTGAAGGACTCGGTGTAGGAAGAATCCAAGGATCTTCCATATAAGTTGTGCGAAAATACACCGATCTCATAGATGTTGAAGCCTCACCGAAACTAGATCCTATCATAAGGATAGGTGCAGGACAACTAAAGCTTCCCATAAGGGATGGATACATGCCAACACCCACACTCTCAGTTGCCGGCTGAGAGTTCTCTACAATCAGGATGGAAGCTCTCGAAGATGTAGTAACCGGTGGATTCTTGAATGACATTTGATCAATCGTAACTATCCTCCCATTAAATGGAAAGAATACAACTCAAAATAGAGAAGAAGCTATGGCTTGCATACTGTACATCCAATTCCTACCTGGCAACAAATTGTAGTCAAGGGGTTGATCAACCACCTCGAACACTATTGCAACGGTCTTCCCTCCCAAACAGACTTTAAGAGAAGGAAGAATGCTGTGCAGTCAAAATGATCTTCCAACGAAAGTAGTCAACATGGTACTAGATTTAGACAACTCAGGGGAACCCAAACCCTTCCAACATGCCAAAGACATCACAGAAGCAGCAGCACCTTCATCAATCACAGTGCATTTGATGTTCATGTTAAGACATTCTACATGAATCAAGAGAGACACATAGTAAGGAAAGTGAGGCTGAAGTCCCGTGGTTTCAAATTTGATAACGGAGGAAGAATTATCATCGTTCAAACCTAGGGCAGAAAGTGAAGCCTTCCTTTGCGAAAGACATCTCTGAATTACTTCAAGTGCAGACATCGCACAAGGAGTGTGGCCCAAATCCTCGACAACAAAATAGTTCTAGGTGGCTCCAGCATTAGGATTGTGCCCCAAATGCTTAAGGACTCCTTTAGGAATGCGAGGTGTAACTTCAGGTTTATCCACAGGTTTTTCGATACGCAAAGGACTCCCAGGTGCGTCAGGTTCCTTTCCAAGGTTAGGTTGTGATGAACCATAGTCCTTCACACAAGTCAGAACTTTAGTATCATGGACCATATTGATGCAACCATGACCACTAGCCTCTGATGGATCTTGATCACCACCAGACTAATCATGGGTCCTCAAGTTCATGTTTTGATTATGAGGTAAAGGGTTGGTCAGGACAGCTGGGCCCTGTGCTATGAATCTCGAGGCTTCATCAATCTGAGGGCACAAGTGAGTGAGGTGGTCTTCCTTACACAACTTGCAAGGAAACTTAACCTTACATTTAGGTTGCTTGTCCCCCCCAGCATTTCGGGCATTCTTGTCATTAGAGTTGGAATTTTCATTCGTATTCCCACCCTTACGATTGTTTTTACCCTTCTTTTTATTTCTTCAGGGTTGCTGGTTACCCTTTTGGTCTAACGATTGCACCAAAAACACACTCGCCATTTGGGTGGGTTGAGATGAAGCCGTGGCTTGTCCTGAGGTAGATTGGTTGACAGATAATTGGCTGACTTGTTTCACAACCAAATCCATAGGCTTGGAACTCGTACAACCAACAATGCCATTGGGATGTGGTCCAGCTTTAACCTTAGGGTCGAAACTAGAATGCAGAGCATTAGGGATGATCTCATATAACATACCAGATTGAGCATAAATCAAGTCTAATTCCTGTTCCCTAAAAATGGTTTGTTCCTCGTTCTGAACTCCAAATGTGGAAACATCCTTCACTATATAAGGCAGTAACGATTTAAGGAACCACTCAAGGAGAAACTCCGGCTATATCAAGGCTTTAATCAACCTCTTCCATCTATGCCACTCTTGGATATGGTCCGAGATATGCATGGATTTATCCTGCCGAAATGTCGACAAGAGTTTCATACCAACGTCATAATGCATGGGTAGCTGGAAGTGGTTGAGAAAAGTAATAGCTAGGTCATCAAACAAAGTGAATTCCCCCCTAGGTAACTCTATATACCATTTCACGGCATGCCCTGTAAGGGTACGTTGAAACCTCCTTAAACGGATCGAATCTTCATGTCAGGAATTTCAAGACCACCATAGGTGAAATGTAGTAACATGTTCACTTGAATCTTCTCCTGTTTTTCCCTCGAATTTGGGTATCTCTGAGGGAAGCTTATTAGGGACAGCTGGCCAAGCCAGGTCATGAGATACAGGATCGTTCGCATTAGAGGAAATTTCAACTCAAAATGGGCCTTTTAACTTTTATTCAAATTCCATGTCATCATGTGTTAGCCAATGAAATTGCTTTAAATTTGAAATACCGTATAGGTCTTAAACACTTTTTTAATATAAATTTGGAGATAGGTATCATAAAAAAAACTACTTTTTTTGTTTGTATTTTTGACATATCTCCGCGTGTTTTTACTCAAATTTCAATCGAGAGAGCTCGTTGGATGCGGAATTAAATTCCGCATCCAACGAGTACCCACTCGGCATACTTTTGACGNAAAAAAAACTACTTTTTTTGTTTGTATTTTTGACATATCTCCGCGTGTTTTTACTCAAATTTCAATCGAGAGAGCTCGTTGGATGCGGAATTAAATTCCGCATCCAATGAGCTCTCCTGATCGAAATTTCAGTAAAAAAACGGGGAGATATGTCAAAAATACAAACAAAAAAGTAGTTTTTTTCTTTTCTTCCTCCAAAATTAATAAATATTATTTTATTAATTCATTTTAGGAGGCCCATTTTGAGTTGAAATTTCCTCTAATGTTAGTCTCGACAAGTCAGGAAGATTTAGCATTGCGAGGAAAGGGGGCCTAGGATGAGCAGGTTGATGCCCTGCTCCCTGATAATTTTGGTTCACATAGGCCTGATTACCATAACCACCATGGCCTTGGCCATAGTGCCCTCCTCCCATTTGACCCGTGTAGGGTGGCATGGAAGCACCATAATTTGGTGTACCTTCGGACTATGTGGGGCTACAAAGCCATAATTTGGAGAGTAAGCGGGTTATTGATACCCATAACCATAAGGTGAATAACCCTATCCATACTGTGTCCCATAATAAGGTCCATAAGACATCCCATGAGACACTCTGTATGTAGGAATATATGTTCCGGAAGTAATAACATGAAACTCCAGAAGTAGGGATACGACCCCCCGAAACAACAGGAGGTGCTTGACTCTGAGACACAACTGTGCAAGTGGCAACAATACGGACATGACTCGTAGCAATGTTTCGGCCTGAAGGACCACGTGAATGAGGGGGAGGAATAGCATTCGAAGAACAAGGAATAGAGGATGAAGGGACGTGTGAAATTATGTACGTGGTGTTCCCTATAGTCACTCATCTTGGATCTGGTATCTTAATAGGATCACTAACACCAAGTTTAGGAGGAATATGTGATGTATCTTCCACCACCGGGATGGAAGGTGCAATGTGACTCGTGCTCCCAAACCTCTCTGCATGGTAAGGAATAAAAGTGCCCCCAGGCATAGTGTTAAGCTCAAACTCCAATTCGACATGAAATTTTGGATCATGTGTGGGGATACTAGACATACCATAATTACCATAACTAGTGCTTGCGGGTTCATGACGAGTCTCGTCGCCCGACATCCAATACCAGTGACTTGTGAATGAGGGATCATACCTAGAGTGAGTAGGTCTATCACGTGAAGGATCAAACCCAGAATGTGCAGGAAAATCAGGTGAAGGATCAAATGTAGGATTAAACTCTTCGTCCTCCATGTATCAAAGTGGAGAAGGAAACTCAGGAGTGTTGTCTCCATGATCTCCCATCATGTGTGAATCAATGTGTGAAGTAGTTTTCCTAGATCTATTGTTTCTCTCTCTTAAAGGAGGAGGAGATGTAGAAGGTGGAAGTCCTACTAAATTACGAGAACGACGAGTAGCCGCACCAGAATCCACAATGACTCAAAAAATGTAAAAGACTCTCTAATTAATTATGCAAACCCTAGGAAAGCTAATGTGCATAGAGCATACACAAATAAAATCTAAAGCCAAACACAAGCAATCAAGGGTAGGATAAGTGAGCTCCCAAATGAAGGAGGTATGTCTCACCTAGGAGAGGCTTGAGACTCCCATACACAACAAGCGGAGGTTCGTAACCAATTATTGTGGCCCTTAGCTTCAACGCATAAAGCCACTGTGCTGTCCGACCCCAACCTGGCCGAGACACCTGTAGAATAACCCTTGCAAAGTGCCCCCTCGATATCCTAGGTAAGGCAACTAAGGTCACCTCAATATAATCAATGCTCAAGCGAACAGTTGCAAGTGGGATTGACCATATGGGTAGGGTAGCAAAGCCCAAAACTCTCGAAAGAGCCCCTAGATATGAATACAATTCTGGAAATCTCTCTGGTGCTACTCAGTTATGACTAGGGGTCATCCCAATCAGTAACTGCTCACACTTCCTCTTGCTTAACTCCCTTTTGAGAGGAGGATCCTGAGAAACACTAATTATACCAGGGAATTTCACACTCTCACCTGAACAGACACATACATGTTGTTGTTTAGTGGTCTTGGAGAATTTACTCACAATGAACTATTCCAAGACCCTAAAACCTAATCTTGTTGGTGTACCCTATCAAAGAAAATAGTGTAATCCATTTTAATTAAGTGTTGATTTTATTTGGCTTTAGTACTCAAAAGAGGTAGATGGTCGTGCAACCAGTGGTGTTATGACGCAACATGAAGCAAAATGCACAAATAACAATCAATGCAAATGCATTATGTCCAATGAAAAATAGGGTATGCTACTACGTGAAATGCAAAATTTTTCTTCAAATGATAAGTGCAATCGTTCCTATATGAAATCCTGACTTATACTTCAAAGCAAAACCTAGTGCAAGTACCATGCGAAATGCAAAGTGCAATGCATAATGATGCAAGGAAGCAAATATTTTTGGATTTTTTGAGATAAAAATGAGATACTAAAGAAAAAGAATGATTCTACTACCCCTAGAATCGGCAAGCACAATCAAACAACACTCACAAAAAGTACTAAGGTAAAATAAATCTAATGCACTAATCCCAAAATAAAAAATCGAAAATGTAATGACAAGAACATTCTTAAAAAAGAAATTTACCGTTAAAAAAAAAAGTCTCTAGTCAGAAACAGAGGTGTATATAGACTCTAGTAGTGTCAAAGGAGACTTAGCAATCATCAAGATTCACCTAGCAACAATCAATTTTCCTCTAGAAGGAAAAACTAAGGGCATACGCGACTGTTCGCAGTAAACCCGCGTATGTACTCGGATATATCAATAAAAACCGTGTATATACGCGACTGTGAGTTAAAAACTTGCGTAAAGGAAGAAAAGTGCATAAAAAAAAGGCAAACAGATAAGTTGAAACAAACTTCACACCAATCAGACACTACTAGGAAAACATGCCCCCAGACCCGACACAGAAACAGAGAAATAAGAGAAATTCAAAATCATTGAATGCCGATAGAAATCCCCAAAGGACAACTACTAGGAACTCCCCAGCGGAGTCTCCAATTCTGTTATGGAGAGAAATTCCTATGGCTTGGGGTACCACAATAGACAACTTGACTCCAGAAATCAATCCTTTCCAATATGCAAGAGAAATCAAATATCTAACACTAAAGGATCTCGATTCATACCTTATTCCAGATGGTTGATGTAGATCCCCGTTGAGCTTTCCAACTCCATCTTCAATTGATAAATTACTCCCTCAACAATCAGTAAACAAGACAAGCATACTATATATATTGGTGTTATATCTAATCTAGCATATATAATTAATAACGTATAAGCATTTGAAATCATCCATGGATAAAATATTCATTCAAACATACATTATTGGACAAGAAAATATATTTCTATTAATATAAAATCAGAGATTACAATGAATACAACCTTTGTCGGCACGTCTGCGTATCGGAGAAATTGAATTCCCCCACTTGGGCCTCCACCACCTCAATCCTCCATCTCTCGATAGCAAGCTCACAAGCAAAAGGCAAGCTTGGGAAGAACACAAAAGTCCACCACGGGACAAAGGGATGCAGACTCAAGTATAAGTTCTGGCAACAATGGACTATAGTTTCTTTGCTCTCAATTCTCATATATGCTTCAATGTATCCAAAGGGTTCCTTATATAGCTCTTCAATGGGGCAATGAAGGGTCAAATCTGAGTGATCTCAAGGCATATGGAAAGCTAGGATAGAAGTGAGTTGGATCCACATCAAGGAAAACTCCAAAAGAATTTGGCATTTTGCACACATCTTGATGTATGTGGTTTTAGGGGTAAAACCTGCGTATATATGCGAGAAAAGGTTTAAAAGTCATGTACAACAAATTAAGGATGTTTTTGGGGATGATCTTGGAAACATGAAAGGTATAAAAAAGGTCCATGGGGTCCTAAGAGTCTATAGAGGGACAGCGGAAGGCCATAAAAGCGTGATTCACCAGGTGTGGTAAAATCAGCTATAACAACATGACTCAAGTACATCCCGGAATAAACATCGGGTTACAATACATAAGATATACAAGTGAATACATTCCAAAGTTACAATTACATCAAAAATTTACTCTCTCTATTTGTCCATCGGTTTGAGGATGGTAGGCAGTGCTAAAGTTCATCTTTGTACCCAAATCTGCTAAAAGACCCTTCCAAAAATTTGAAGTAAACTTGGTATACCTCTCAGAAAATTTTTCCTTAGGAAATCCATGCAATATGAAAATTTCCTTAATGAAAATATTTACAATGGAATCAGCTTTATATGTGGATTTGACTGGTATAAAATGTGATTCCTTTGTTAGGTTGTACACCACAAACATAATGGAATCATGTTGTTTCATAGTCGTTGGCAGCCCTCTAATAAAATCCATGAAATGAATTCCTATTTCCATTCTGGGATTGGAAAAGGTTGCAACAAACATGCTGGGTGTTTATGTTTAACCTTCACTTGCTGACATTTCATGCACTTAGAAATATACTCAGCAATGTCCTGCTTCATTCCAGGCCAAAAATGGTGCTTCCTGGTTGTAGCAATTGTTTTCGGATATCCCGGGTAACCAGAATATGGAGCTTGATGGATTTCATCCATAAACATCCTCCTCAAATATGCCACATTTTGAATATAAATTATGTTCTTATAAGTATGAATTTTGTCTCCTACCAATTGATATCCTTTATACTTCCTTTCAAGGTTTTTCTGCTACAACTTGTCCTTTATCTTCACATGCACTTCATCCTTAGCAATATGGTTAATAATCTGTTGCCTTAAATCTGGTTGGAAAGTACTAAGAGATGCAACATGCATTTCATGTACCTTCCTATTCAGTGCATCAACCTTCTTGTTTTCATTTACTTTTATGTCTTTGATATCAAAATCAAATTCACACAAAAATTCCTTCCATCTAGCTTTCCTAGCATTTAAATTTGGTTGATCAAACAAGTATTTTAGTCCACAATGGTCTGTCCTTAGTTCAAATTTCCTTCCCATTAAGTAATTCCTCCACGTATTGAGAGCATGTACTATGGATGCAAGTTCTAAATCATGAGTAGCATAGTTCTTCTCATGCTCCTTCAACTTTCTTGACTAACAGCATACCACGTTGTTGTCTTGCATAAGAACTTCTCCAAGTCCTTGATTTCAAGCATTGGTACACACCACACAGTCTTTTTTTGGGTTTGCAATTTTCAAAATTCATGCACTTGTAAGAAGATTCTTCAACCATTGGAAGCTTTCCTCACATGTTGGTGTCCATTCAAACTTTATCCCCTTCTTTTGCAAGGAAGTGATTTCAGGTGAAACCTTGGAGAATCCTTCAATGAACCTCCTTTAGTACCTAGAAAATCCCATAAAGGATCTCACATCTGTCACATTTCTTGGATTTGGTCAATTCATAATGTCCTCAATATTCTTAGGGTTGACATATATTCCTTTGTCTGAGATAATGTGACCCAAATAATGAATTTTATCTTTATAAAAGTCACATTTTCTCAACTTTGCATACAACTTATGCTCCCTTAGAAATTGCGATGTTATTCTCAAATGTTCTTCATGATCTTCTTCATTCTTAGAAAAAATAAAAATGTCATCTAGGAATACAAGAACAAACTTGTCCAGATACATGCTAAAAACACTATTCATGAGACACATGAATGTAGCTGGTGGATTTGTGAGACCAAATGGTACCGCACCATACTCATAGTGGCCATACCTTGTTCTAAAGGTTGTCTTATGATATATCTTCCTCTTTGATTCTTACCTGATGGTAACCAGACCTCAAGTCAATTTTTGAAAATACCTTTGCTCCTCTCATTCGATAAAAAAGTTATCAATTCGAGGTAATGGGTATTTATTCTTCGCAGTAACTTTGTTCAAATTCCTGTAGTCAATACATAACCTGAGTGTTTCATCTTTATTTTTCACAAATAGAACTATTGCTCCCCAAGGGGACACACTCGAACTGATATATTTCTTTTCCAACAACTCTTGTAACTGCATTTTCAACTCTATCAATTCTGGTGTGCTCATCCTGTAGGGTGTCTTGGACATTGGTGTGGCTCTCGACAAAAGGTAAATTGTAAAATAATGTCTCTCTTTAGAGGAAGTCCTAGAATCTCATCAAGAAAAACATCCCTGAATTCTTGCAATACATGATAGTCCTCCAACTTAGGAGTTTCATTTTCCATTTCCTCCAAAACATGGGCTGCATACAATCGAAATCCTTTCCTACAAAACTTCTTGAATTGCATTGTTGAAACCTTCCTAACATAAATCACCTTTGGAATACCTCTTAAGACCCTTGGGTTTCCGTCTTCATGCATTCATTCAAATTTCTTGTTGTAGCAGTCGAGTTTAACCTTGTGTGCTTCTAACTAGTCCATTCCAATGAGAATATCATAGGAACTAAGTGAATGAATATTCATGTTTGCATAAGTGAATATCCCATCCATATCTAATGGACATTTATCTACAATTTCACTAGCTTTTATCTTAGTTCCAATGGCTAGTTGAACTAACTATGATTCGTTGTGCTTTAATTTATTAAAAGAAAAAATCTCAACAATTTTGGGAGTGATATAACTACGAGTAGATCTGGTGTCAATCAAAATAGAAACATATTTATTAGCAATATTACCTTAAACTTCAACCATAGTTGATTGATGATCTTCTTGGTGGTCTTATAGTGCTGCATAGATTCTAGGGATGGTCCTCACCACTTGACCCACTGTTTCATCTCCTTGGATGTTGTGAACTTGAATTACATTCCCAGATAGTTCCTTAGTATATTGTATTTTCTACATCCCCAACATTGAAGTGGTTCTCTTATCTCCTTTGGATCTCTTGGCTTGTCTCCCATCATTCTAGCTGCCATAGTCATAGCTGGTGATGGATGCCTTTTCTGATTTCAAAGGTGAGAGGGTTTAAAACCTTTATTCCTTTGGTCAAACTTCTCATTCTTCTTTTTTGTCCATTCCTTATGGAAATCCGGTTTGATTTTGTTTTGATCATAGCAATACTTGTCCTTCCTTATTGCATATTCTAGAGTTCAAGGTTCACCAAAATAAATGCTATCTTTATATGATTGAGGTAGACCACTTAGAAAAAGATGAATTTTCACCTTATCATCTCGAATATACCTGAAATACCTCAACAGTTCCAAGAATTCATTTGCATATTCTTCCATGGTCAATCGACCCGATTTTAGCTCATGGAATTCTTTAATCTTATCTCCATAGTACATATCAGAGAGGTACTTCTACTTTAAATATTTCTTGAACTTCTTCCACACAATATTTATTTAATTGATCTTCTTCACTTGCATGAGGTGCTCGCACCATATAGATTCCCTTCCATTTAAGTTTAATATGGCTACTCTTTCCTTCATATTTACAGAGTAGTCTTGGAATTGGAAATGCTTTCTCATCCGAAGAATCCAAGCTTCAGCTTCTTGACCATATTTTACCTCACCATCAAATGTATGAGGATTTTCCTTCGTAAATTCCCCATATGAATTGTTCTTGTGATGCCTCTTCCTCGTACTTGTTCGATATGAAGAGCTTGAACCCCCAATGGATTCTTTAGAGTCGGATGATCCACTAGAATATATTTCTGGAGTACATGTTCTATCTCTAGAAATTCTTCTTAAACTAATCCCACTCCCTTCTAGATTTTATGTCGATGCCCAGATGTTATCTTCCTTTGTATGTCTGTCAAACTATGTAGCATGGATGCATTCAACTAATTTTGTTCTTCCTAAGCTTTAATCATCCTTTCATTATCATCTATGCAACTTTGTAACTCAACTCTTAGGGTCCTCATGGTGGCTGCAATATCTAGGGGAGTCTCTTGATTTATTATCACACTGGATTTTGTTTCAGAATTCTCAACCTCTATGTTCTCCCCCATGGCATCTGTCTTAGGATCATAGGGATCCTGTGCATCATTCATGATCTTGATCTTCTTGGCCCAACGAAGACCAAATTTTCCAAACTTCACTACATGGAATGTTTCCTTTGATGTGACTATGATTCACCAAAATGTGTTCATAAACACAATTGTTAGCTGCATGATATTCTCATAAATTTATAAATTACTTGCCTCCATTTGAGAAAATCCTATATTGACAACTTGTCAAAACATAGACTTTTCTCACAATCAACAACTGTTTCAGGGGGACGATGGGGGTCAAGGGGGTCTCATGGCGGGTCAAGGGAAACATCCTCATTTTTTTGGGTACATATTTCAATTTCGCGCAATATGGCGTGTAAGTTCAAGGAAATTTTTCATTTTTCTGGCACCTCCAAATCTCCCTAAAAAACTCTTGAAATTATTTGTTTCAGTAGATTTATTGTTTTTCCTTTGACCTGTGTCGATGGACTCACTATTTTCGTTGATCGACAAACTCATTGGTTTCTTCCCACATGTAATGATGCAACTCACCTTTTTACGTTGATCAAAAATCTCGCCAAAATTTTCTGACATGTATTGATGTAGCTCACCTTTTTTCACCGATCAACAAACTCGCCAAAAGTTTTCGACATGTATCGGTGCAACTCACCTTTTTTGGCTGATCAAAAACTAGCCAAACTTTTCCAACATGTATCGGTGCAACTCACCTTTTTACGCCGTTTAGTAAACTCGCCAAACTTTTCCTACATGTATCGACGCAACTCACCTTTTTGCACCGATTGAAAAATTTTCCAAACTTTTCCGACATGTATTGGCGCAACTGACCTTTTTGTGCCGATCGGAAAACTCGCCAAAATTTTCCGACATGTATCGGTGCAACTCACCTTTTTGCGTCAATCCGAAAACTTGCCAAAGTTTTGCAACATGTATCAGCGCAACTCAACTTTTTGCACCAATTGACCAACTCACCAAAATGTTTCAACATGTATCTACGCAACTCACCTTTTTGCGCCGATCAGAAAACTCTCCAAAGTTTTTCGACATGTATCGACACAACTCACCTTTTTGTGCCTATCAAAAAACTGGCCAAATTTTGCTGACATTTAGATAGACAAAATTTTCATAAACACTTAAGAAAAATTCTTTCTTTTTTTGCCGACCAATGCTCAACAAGGGTGATCTTACCTCTGCAAATTAATCAACTTGGCCCATTCAGGCCCGATGTTTTAACTTGTGGCTCTGATACCACACTGTCACATCCCCTCTCCTGTTGTTGATGGAGAGGACACAACGAATGTTCTAGCCAGGCATCTAACCCCATGAACAGAATAGAAAATGCAATGGAAGTAAAATATACATGCAGATGTATAATACAATGAAATATAATAGAAGTAAAGCATTCAATACATTCATAATAATTCTTAAAACAATTATATTGTAGAGTTAATAAGAGAGTTCTTATCTTGAAAATGACATGCCTCGAGGAACTAGCTATGTCACTGCAACGTTCCACCCAACCATACGTCGGGTGTTCTCATCAATCTCTTAGCACAACTGCCACCCTCGAGCTAGGCATGATTCCTACAAGGGAAAAGGGAACAACATACTCACACATATCCAAATACACACCAAGGTTTAGCCAAGCCAATCCATAATTGGGTTTATCAAGATGTTAAGGTAGTGGAAAGGAAAAATCAACCACAGAGCTATGGACACCTCTACAAGATCTATCTAGCTTGGTCTCCACAATACCTACACACCAAACACAAGGAAGTATCCCCTTCAATGCTACACAATCCCTAAGGCCATACCTTCCCTTCTAGTGTTCTCTAGGGTGTGCATAGAAAAGTAACCAGCCCCTTTTGATATTTTGGTAAGGTTCCTCTCTTCACTAGGTTTATCAATCCAATTCTAGTCCTCTTCCATTCCTAACAACTCAGATCAAAACAAGGATTCAAAGAACAACAAAACAGAAGTGTTGGGTATGAAGAAAAATGTTTTGGCAACCAAAAATTAAATTGTAGAAGGGAAAATCAATCATGGGAGAGAAAAATCGATTTCAAAAAATGTTTATGGGCATTTCGAGGACATAAACGACTTCCATAAACCCCAAAATTGTGAATCTCTCTTCCCATCCATTGTGCAATACAAAAACAAATTTCCCAGCATGGAAAGATGAATGTAATGCAGAAAAAGGTGAGGAAAAACACCCCAGCTAGCTCCAGCTACATCAGGAAGTGAAATGCATGGGTGAGGAATGGTTTGTGAACAAATTTCTGGGCCTTTTCTTTCCTCATACTTAAAAATATGATTTCCCAAAATTCATGGCTTGCCCCAAGACAAAATTGACTGCCATACCTTTCCATTCCTAATGCATTAACTGCCTCAACCAACTTATGGAAGAATTAAATGATTGGGTGCATAAGACAAAAATGGGTAGTTGAAGTTTATGGGTTCTCTCATTGATATTTGGATTAATAGTATTGGCTCAAGTGTTTGAATAATTTCCCTCCCTATTCCTTCTAAAATCATTCCCTTATCTATTATTGCATTTTAGAGCTAGTTGTGGGTATTTTATTAAATTGCATATTTACATGATGTCTCAATTTATATTGTGTCTGGATAACATGAGAACCATAGGTATCGATTTTAATTTCCAATACATAAAATGCTAAATCAATGGCGGGGCCTTGGCCTTGATCTCCTCACAATGATTTAATAATGATATTGACATCATTTACAGTTTTAATGCAATAGGGTTCAAAATAGAGATATTACAAATTCAGTGCTAAACCTAGTGCTATTGTACATTTTCGTAAAATGTCATTAATTGAGTGTTTTCTTCATCCCTTTTAATATCCATTTTTGCTTCCACTGTTTTGCCCATTTTTTGTGTCTTTTTTTACACCTTTATTTGTGCCCAATTTTGCATCTTGTATTTCATTTTTTTGTTCCCTTTCTTACGTCCTTGTTTGAACCTAGTTTTACATCCAATGTCATGTCTAATGTTGCTTCTAATTTGACATCAAGCTTGGCACCCAATTTTACATCTAATGTTACGTCTAGGTTTTCATCCATTTTTTTTCCCAATATTGCATTTAGGTTTGCATTAGTTTTACATATAGTTTTACTTCTAATTTTGCATCCCATTTTACATTTTTTTTGCATCCATTTTTGTGCCCAAAATATCATCCTATTTCACGTCTTGTTTTGTGTCTAGGTTTTCACTTGCTATTTCATCCTAGTTGATGTCTTTTTTTGCATCTAGGTTTTCACCCAGCGTTTCACCTAGTGTTGCACCCATGTTTGTGTCTAATGTTGCATCATGTTTTACATCCATTATTGCATCTAGGTTTACATCCAATATGTCATCCCATTTAACATCCAATATCTCGTTTTAAGTCTTTATTTGTGCTAAGTGTTGCTTACAGTTTTGCGCCTAGTGTTGTGCCTAGTTTTACATCGATTGATGCACCCAATTTTATGCCAACTTTAGCGTTCAATTTTGCGTCCAACCGAGAATCCACTTTTTCATCTACTATTGCATATATTTTTGGGCATCATGTCTTCTTTTGCGTCTAGGCTTGCACCTACTATTCAATCCTAGTTGATGTCTTATTTTTATTATCGGTTTGCACCCAATGTTGCTCCTATTGTTGCACCCATATTTGTGTCTAATGTTACGTCCTATTTTACATCAAATATTGTGTCTACTTTTATATCCAATGTTTCATCGTATTTTACATCCAATATTGTATCTCATTTTAAGTCTTTCTTTGTGCCAAGTGTTTCTTACAATTTTGTGCCTGGTTTTACATCGAATGATGCACCCAATTTTATGCCAAGTTTAGCGTCCAACCATGAATCCAAATTTGCATTTACTATTGCATATAGTTTTGGTCCTAGTATTGAATATAGTTTTGAGCCATTAGTCGTGTCTAGTTTTGGAATCCAATTTTATGCTTAGTGTGATGTCCATTTTTGTATCCACATTTGTCTTATGTGACATCCACTTTTGTGTTTGGTGTGACGTCTACTTTTGCGTCATGTTTTTCATCCAGTTTTGCAGTTAGTGTTGCAACTAATATTGCATCCGATTTTGCATTTTGTTTTACATCTACTGTTAATTAAGAATTTAAAATTCAATTATTAATAGTGAAATCTAACAATTTGTATAGTTTTTGCATCGAGTTTATTAATTTCAATTAAATATTGAAATATATAAACATTCTCAGATATCATTAAAAATTCAAATTTAAAACATAAAATTTCTGAAGAATTTTGCTGAAAATTCTCAACATCCATATAAAAATAGTAATATCATCATATATACATACTAATTCTTCATCAAAAGAACATTGGCAATTTCCAATATAAATAAAGAAATAGGACATTACTAATAATATCATCATCTTCTTTAATCAAGTCAACTAAAATTCAAATGTTTTGTGAGAATTTGCTTCACAGTGAGATTTAGGAGCTATAGAAATATTCACACTCAAAGTATTTGACAAAATGTGCAAGAGAACAACAAAAGAGACAGAAAATAGTTGGAATAACACATGTGAATGGTGCTAATATCTAACCATTATATTACAACATATCTTGTAGATGTTATGGTACATAATTATAATACATTGTAGACAATTCATGAGGCTTAGGAAGCCAATTGGAAGTGTACATGTGTCATGGTGATATTTGACCTCAATCCCCCCTAGGTCAACCAGTGGAGCTCTAACTCACCCTAAACAGCCACGAAGCAAGGTGTGAACGTTGATGAAATGTGATGTAGTATTAATGAGTCCAGGGCATCCATGGGTGAGAAGAAAGAGGTGAGTGTGAGGATTAATGTGGCAATAAATACTTCTAGGAGAGCCAAAATAAACAAAATACACCACTAGCACCCCCTAGTCAAACCCAGATCACCGAAATCAAGGATGTATCACCACAAGGAATTAAATGAGGGTGCACATGTGCTGGGTTGACCAAATATAGCACTGGTGCATGTGTGAAAGGATTAGAAATAACCAGTTCACCTCCTAGACAACTTCCCCAAGTCTAAACCATAGGATATCACTGCATGAAAGAAAATAAAATTAGCCTAAGGTCAGAACTATGGTACTAAGGATGTATTATTTCTCCAACACTCGCCCTTAATACAGACTTAGTACAAATTATTCAAATGTTTAATTAAGGCCTTGGAAATTAAGGCACTAGTCACCTTTTACAACAAAATTTTATTGATCCATGTAACCGAGGTAAGGAGGAAAAAATCATGGGACAAAACCTCCCCTTAAGAATGGAAATGGCATAGAAACAAAAAATACGCATACACTCCAAACTAAATGAAAATGTTTGGAGGAATATTCTTCTTGGAAAGAAGTGGAATTTGCTCAACCAACTCAGGAACAACTGCATGATGAATCCTGAGACCATGTAGAACAACTGAAATACATTGATAGGAGAACGAATGGTTCTCTTAAAACTTGAACCTCTAACCAAACATAATTCCATTCCCAAAACAAACTTGAAGTGATTGAGAATTGGTGACTTTAAGCAAGTCATAAGGATCTTGAAGCATCAAATTTGGAAGAAGGTTGTAATCAACTCCAAGAAGGTGCACCATAGAGGAAGGAGAGGAAGCCACAGAGGAAGAAAATTGAGTTGGATCATTTGCTGAATCTCTGGCTACTTCTTCTTCATTTCTAACAACTTCTTGATAAATGCATGAGGTCATGATCATAGGAGGAAGAACACATAAGGAGGTTTCCATTTGCTTGCTCTGCATATATCTCACATCTTCTTGTTGCATGCCAATAGATTCATCTAGATTTCTCCAAAGATCGAATGGGTACTCAGTAGAATCAGGGAGATTCACATGGTAGGAGTCATAGAAAGACACATATTTTGATAGGCTCTATCATTGTCATTAAGCCAATCATAGTTCCCTTGAAAGGAATCTATCTCTCTCACAACACCAATGGACACATCATAGAGACATTGCCTCTTGAGATATGCGCACATGTTCGAATTCCATGGAGAATAGTTGAATGGAGAAAGGAGAGGAACAAATTTTGAATCCATGAAGTTGTTGTAGGAACCTGCAATGGAAAATACTCAAATAAACTGGAAATATTCCCTAAAAAACAACTCATACCTCACTAGATTTTTTTGCAGCTCCAAGTAGCTCTGATACCATGTGAGAATTTCATTCATAGTGAGATCAAGGTGCTAGACAAATATTCACCCTCAAAGTATTTTCCAAAATGTCCAAGAGAACACCAAAAGAAACAAAAAATAGCTAGAATAGCACATGTGAATGGTGCTAATATCTAACCATTATATTACAACACATATTGTCGATGTTATGGTAAATACTTATAATACATTGGAGACAATTTGTGAGGCTTATGAAGACAGTTATAAGTGTACATGTGTCATGGTGATATTTGACCTCAATCCCCTATTAGGCAGACCAATAGAGCTCCAACTTACCCTAAACAGTCACGAACCAAGGTGTGAATGTTGGTGAAGTGTGCTGGGGTATGAATGAGTCCAAGGAATTCATGGGCTAGAAGAAAGAGGTGATTGGGAGGCTCAATGTGGTAATAAATTATCCCAAGAGAGCCAAAATAGACCAAATACACCACTAGCCCCCCCTAGTCAAACCCAGATCACCCAAATCAAGGATGTAGCACCCCAAGGAATTAAATGAGGGTGCACATGTGTTGGGTTGACCAACTATAGCACCGATGCATGTGTGAAAGGCTTGGAAATAACTAGTTCACCTCCTAGACAATTTCCCTAAGTCTAAACCATAGGATATCACTACATGAAAGAAAAGAAATTAGACTAAGGTCAGAAATATGGTACTAAGGATGTATTATTTCTCTAACATGTTTGATCAATATATCAAAATCATTCATGGATATCGCTAGAGTAAAAGTACAAAGAAGTCAAACATATATATGATTTAAATACTAATCTAACAAAAAAATTGTATGAACTCCATATCTAGATATAAAAGACAAAATTATAAATTTATCATAGTTATATATCAACAATAATATATGTAAATGTAATCCAAAATGTATCATGTTCTTTAATTAAATCAACTAAAATTCAAATGTTTGGTCAACATACCAAAATATTTCATGGATATCATTATAGTAAAGTAAAAAGAAGTCAAATTGACTCAAATATATATGTAATTTAAATACCAATCTAACAAAAAAAAGTTTTATGATATCTATATATAGATATAAAAGTCAAAATTATAAATGTATCATAGTTATATATCAACAATAATATATGTGAATATAATCCCAAAATAATCATGTTCATGGATAGCATCAGTAACTAACTAGCACCACCAACATCATCGTCAAGATCATGTTCATGATCATCAAACTTACCATCTTGATAAACCTCATCCCCATCGTCATCGTCATCGCCATAAGAATCATCATCTCTATCATCTTCTTATTTTCCTTCTATATCCAGTGTAGGATCAACATAATTTGGATCATTATCTATAGAGTCATCGACTGTTCTAATCTGGAAAAAAAATCCATATTAGATGTTAGTATTAATTTCATACGACAATGCATATTTCTTATATATTTCTAATATTACCTCATACCAAATTAAAACTAAATATATCACAATTGTAATTAATGTGTGTGTACTAATATAACTATGAAAAAGAGAGAAAAAAATTGAACTAAATGTGAACTTTATTAAAAGGTGTGAATCTTAAAAAAAACAATGATGGCTAAAGATACCCTCCTTTTGAATATTTGTTTGTATTCTAGAATGTTAGTGGGCCTTTTAACACTTGAAAAAACATAAATTTCAATTTTGTGTATTTCTATCCATACTCTCACTTCCAAAGTTGTTTGTTCTGTATTTGAAATGGGACTGATCACAAAATCATGACAGAAAATAAATATATAAATAGACTCATCATCCTAATAACATCAAATGAGAATAAACTAAAAGCAAAATTGAGAGAATAGTTTATGAATCCCTTCTTATTCACCAGGTAAAATAAGATCTTAAGGAATATGTTGAAGAGATACCATGGGCCTTCAATCCCGATGAATATTGAAATAAGTATGAGCATATGAACAAACTAAAAAAAAAATATGAAACAATAGTTCATGAATCCCTTACCATTCACCAGGTAAAGTAATATTTTGAGGAATCTGTTTAAGAGATACCATGATCCTTCCCTCCTTATGAGTATAGTAGCAAGCATGGGAATCTGTAGGTTTCTCACAAGCATTGTAGTGAGAATTCTGGTTAAATAATGTATCCCACAAGAACCTTACATGGGACATGCCAAATATTCCATAGTGCTTTAATAAAAACCATATCTACATTGAAATGGTAAATAAAACAAATGATAAAAAAATGTCATTGCAATTAAAAACTTGAATGCAACTAAAAGTAAATTAAAACTCAAAAAGTGAGAGAGTAGTTTGTTAAAGAAAAGGTTCAAGCACCAATAAATGGATGGAAGCACCAACCTAGTAACACTTTTCCAAGTGTATCCTTCATAAATTTAGAAAGTCAAGATATATTTCTTGTGAATGTCCCAAATATAGAGCGACCATTGTTTCCAGAGAGACTCATTGTCTTATTTACATGGGATTTTTGAACTCTTTAGTTTTTATGCCATATTGTTTCGTAGTGTTTTAAGTCAAGCACAACAAATTGTACAAGAACTTAATTTATATATCCTAAGTATGAAATAAAAATGGATGATTTTGATAAAGGATATGTCAATGTACATAGGGCTTGACAACGCAACCCTCTTTTAGTACTGTCAATAGGTAGCTTAGTGGAATTGTTTTTCTTCTTTTCTCTAACTTACAATTTTTCTGGCACAAAGAAGAAACCGTTGTATTTAATGCCTAAATTTGTTAAAAATGTGAAGATAACTTTCAGTTCAAATGGAGAAGTATATTATAGAGTATATAAACAAACTCCTTTAGATAATATAATTTTATTAATGTCCAACAAGTGACCACAAACGTAGGTCAAAGGGTAAAAAATATACATCTAGTGTGTAAGTATTTAAGAGTAGCTTTCCCTTCGTGAAGAATGACGTTGCTCAGAAAATGATGTAATAAACAATCAACAACAAATTAGAATAATTTATTATCAAATAAAAATATCATACTTTAGATGTCAAATTGGAAAAGTCAAAGAAAAATGGATATCGTAGCATCAAAACCAGAATTTTTCTATTTCTCTATAAGCTAGGTTCTTTAAACTTCAAAGTGTATTTTTATAGTTAATGTATCCAGTGCTTCAATTATATATGAAATATTAGAATATACGCACATTTTGTCCACACTTTGTCCATTTGATGCCTGGTTCCACCTATTCTATTGGAAATGGATAGAACACCCTATCTCTTATTAGCTTCATTTTCAAATTGCAGCTTGCTTCCACCTATTATGTTGTTAACAATTGCAACATCACAACTAACATGAATTTTACCTTCACTATTCTTCTTGTTGGAAAGTAATTTGTTGTTGGTAATTGTCATGTCATATTGATCTTGAGAAATTCAATGCATTTTGTCCATTTCATTGGTTCATCTTATTCTTTTCCTAATGGATACAATACCCTCTCTCTTGGTATGTTCATTTTCAGATCGAAGCTTGCTTCTTCCTATTCTATTGCTAATAATTTCCACATCATGAATACCATAAATTTCACCTTCACTATTCTTCTTGCTAGCAACTATTTTATTTTCAGTGTTTATCATGTCAATTTGATCATCAAAATTTTGTTGTTTTTGTTCAAATAACTTCTCTTCCAAATGTTGTAAATTCAAATAAGAAGAAACAACACTACCATTTGATTAAACAAAAGTTCTTGTTTCCTCTTTAATGTTGGGTAATAAATATTCATTCGGAATGTTGAAATTTTTATTTACAAGTTCCATATTAGAGGAAATTTGGGGTCTAAAATGGGCCTTATAAGAAAACACGCCAACAATAAATTTTGTGAGTTGGAATTCAAGAACCAATAGAATTTCAATAAAATGAGTCAACCATAATGGTTGAATTGGAATATTTTTCATAAAAGAAAACTACTTTTTTTGTTCATATTTTTGACATATCTCCGTGTTATCACTCTAGGAAACTCCTCTAGGTTGTAGCTTGAGGATGCGTGGTAGCTTAAATGTTTTTATGGTTTTTCTAAATGGATCAAGTCAGATGACCTAAAGGACCTCACACGCTTAAGACATGCATAAAACTCAATCAAAATATAAGGATTCTAAACCAATGTTCAGAGGTTTGATAATAGGGTGAATAGACGGAGAACTTACTATGCTGGCAGATTCATATATAAATCAATTACATACAAATGGCTAATCATAACAAGGAAAACTGCTTCTAATTCAACTCATCAACATACATATAGGATGACAGCTATCAAATATTAGATAACATAAATTAACCTAAATCATATGTTCAAGCACAAACACAGAACATAAAAGATATGGAAGCTGAACATATAATAGCAAAATAGATTATATTAGGTCATGAATAACAAAAGAAGATTGATAATGATAATGGTCTAAAAGTCCCCGAAGTTGAACCTTTTCTTCAACATAAGTCTTAGGCTTTATAGCCTTTACAAAAATATTCAGATCCTGAAAAGTTGGATCTGATTTACTAAAAATAGATAATTTTTTTTTTTTTTGCAAAATTAGGTCAAAAACCCTAATTTAAGCACTAGTCTATCTAAATCTAACACTTTTTCACTCATTGAACTCCTTGATGACTGCAGTGAGCACTCAAGTAGAGCTTGTAACCTGCTATCTAATATATAAGCCATGGTTGGTCAAAACAGGTAGGGTTTGTGACGCATTTCTCCTTGATTGCACCCTCAAAACTAGAACAAACCCCTTCCACTAGTGCTTTTCATCAATTCTCAAATTTATAATTCATCCCTGAGGTAGTTGTATCCTCCAAAACTGGTTCTGTGTGTCAAAATATCCTTCTGCGCCCCTTTTTGATTTCATTGGTTAAGGAAGCAAAATCCTGGCTCTGTTAGCTGCCGAAAGCTCTGCTTTTGATGGCTAATGAACAATTTCTACATTCTCCTAAGCCACCAAAAGCTCTATTTTCTACAAATTTTTTATTAGCCTTCAATCAACCTTTCATACTTTACTTCTTCCTTGCTCGTACTCCTTCAACCTACATAGTGTTTGACAAAGCAGCATCATCATGAGCTGCCTCACGATCCTGAAAGCTTGTTGCTGCCTCTGCTAGGGTTTCTAGTGCACAGTGAACTTGAGATCTAGGGTTTGAGTTGGAATTCTTCATCCACAACCTCAATAGTCTGATCATCCTGTACAGCCTGGTGTTGTCCTGCATAAATCTTAGATTTTTCCTTTTCAGCATGACATACATCCCTCTCATTTTTAGAACAAAATTGTGCAACTCCTTATTTCTCTTGGTTAATATTGCATTATTTCTTTTTATCTCCCTGTCCAATGTATTTTCTCTAGTAGTTGGTTGAATCTATGAGACCTAGGTTTGCTTGAGGAGGTCTTTGCTATTGGTTCATCCTGCCCTTTCCTTGGTGTTGGTGAATGAAACTCTTCATATTCTATTGCAACTTTTTCTGTTAGGTCAACTTCTTCCTCCCTTTCTTCTTCTGAGTCTGAGTAGGGTAAGTTCATAATATTTCCACTTTGTGCTGGGGCCTTCTTCTCCTTTCCACTGAACTCCAGGTTTCTTTTATCTTGGTTGGTTTTAGAAGTGGGAGAAGGATGATCCACTATTAATGGTGAGATAATCCTCCTCTTCCTTTTTCCACTCCTTGGGGTGGTAGATTTCTTTGAAGGGGAATTTCATTTATCTTCTGGCTATAGGTCTATTTCAAACTCATTCCAGAATAAAAAATATGCCCATGCTATGTTTCTCCTTTGCAGAAATTCTTGAACTATGACTTGTATCAGGCCATGGTGAGATAACCTTCCTACGATTTTAGTGGGCTAGACCTTGACCTGATGGGTCATCTTGGTTAAGCTCTTGTGGAGGTATAAGGGTAGGTTTAAAGGGCTTCTTCTTGTAAAATGGTTCATCAATTTGAAGTGATATATCATCACCCTGTTATACCTTCCTTCACAGGTTATATACACCAACATTGCTTTCAATAATTGCTGCCACATCTCCTCTAGTCAGGTGGATGGAACACTTTTATTCCATAATACATCTCTGTGTTCAGGTTTTAAATATGATCTGAACTCCACATTTTTAGTAATGGTGTTATGAAACAATTTCTCCCCATTTCTTGGGAGTTCCTTCACTTCTACAATTTGGTTTTCATCCACTAGGAACTCTTCCTTTCCTATTAGCGTGTTAGAGCCATCAAAATAAAGGGCAAATGCTTCCGCCACTTGCTGGTGTGAACCCTAGATTTTATCACAGAACCTGTAACATCATGCATATTTGAAGAATTGGTAGACTTTTGTATGTGATTCAAGGTAGCTGATGTCCCCTAGTTCCTGTCTGGTAGCAGGTCCTCCCTTTTTCATCTCTAGGTTATGCTTCTTTCTACCAGCAAAAAAAACCAAAATTCAAACTCTATGAAGGAATTTAGCACGCTGGTTTAGGGATGGCCTTGAGCAGTAAGAATGCATGCAGAGACTATGGAGTGTACTAAATATATGGTGTTGATTTTGAGGGGTTAACCACTTGATTGGTACTTGAGTAACCTGATGGTGGATTCTGGTGATAACCACAAGATAGCTAGCCTAGTAATCATTTCCAACTGGGACTTGATGCTTCATAGAGGTTTTACTACGGTCATGGGACAGATGGAGGGAATATAGGGTTTTGATTTCCATCAGTCATTTCAGATCAATAACGACCTTTTAGTCACCAATTTATGTTTTACTGCAGTCCCCCGGTCTTTTCAGTGGTTTAAAGTGCTATATTATGACATGCCTCATGCTGACGAGTTTGATTTTGAAGGACAGATAACCGTTTTCCTTTTTTGGCCTTTTTGGTGGTTAAGAGAATCTAGGGTTTAATTCACTAGCCACCGAAAACTGGACCTTTCAGTGGCTAATGAACCGTTGGTCTGTTCGCCTAAGCCACCGAAAGTCTCCTTTCCAGAATTTATTTAAAACAAAGTTAATGCACTTTTGGTGGTTTAATGTCTTCTTGGACCCATTGCTAAGCCACTGAAACTAAGGATTTTCAGTGGCTAATGAACTATTGGTAGGTTCTCCTAAGCCATCGAAAGCCCCCTTTCCCAGATTTTATAAAAAATGTGATCAACAGGATTTCAGTGGTTAATCGTGGTCCTACGTTGAAACTATTAGCTACCGAAAGATGGGATTTTCAGTGGCTAATGAAATGTTGGAAAGTTCGCCTAAGCCACCGAAAGCTAAAACTTTCAAATTTCTTGAAAAAAAGAACACCAGATATTTCAACTTTGTTATTCACCCAAACATACTTCATAATATGCCCTGAAATCTTCGTCACTATGGAAAAATAAATTGTCTGATTCGACCTATTGAAAATTTATTTATCTAGAAGATAACATCTAGCTCCTACTCCAGGATGGGAACCTCCCTGTGAGGTCCCAAGAACCCCAGGCCAAAATTCCTTTCCTGAAAAAAAAGAAAGAATTAAACCTATCTTCTACTGTTCTATTGGGCATGGAGTTTATTTTGTAAGAGAAAACAATCTAATAACTAATATTTTACAATAACAAGGCCTTAAATCCTCAGATGAAATAGAGTTTCAGAAATCGCCCATTTACTGGGCCATCAAACACCTCCTCTCCTTCCATATTTTGAAATTTGAAGGTGCTGTTCTGCTACACTTGAGCTATCACAAATGGGCCTATCCACAGAGAGTCAAAATTTCCATGTTTTCCCTTTTCTTGCCTTACAGTATCCCTCTTGAGAACCCAATCTCCAACCTAAAAGTTGTCCACCTTTGCCCTTTTATCAAAATAACCTTGATCTTCTTTTGATGAGCTTCTAACATTTTCATCAGTTGTTCCCTAACTTGCTGCAAATCTTCCAAATCAAGCATCCTCCTGACCATGTCATTTGGTTCATCATGTTCCTCCTGAAAGAATTTTGCAACTGGAAGGATCAACTGAATGGGAAAAGTGGCCTCAGTACCATAAACCAACTTGAAAGGAGAAGTCCCTATGGATCTCTTGTCAGTCACTCTATCAGCCCATAGAGCAAACTTTAGCTTAGAATCTCAGCTTTTCTAATTATTCTCCAGTAGTTTTCTGATGATCCTGACCATGGTTTTGTTGGATGACTCAGCGAGGCCATTTTATTGGGGGTAATAGGAGGTGGAATGCACCAAATGAATTCCCATTGACTCACACATATTAACCAATTCCCTAACTTTGAAATCTTGTGCATTATCATTCACTAGACTTACTAGGCAGCCAAACCTGATAAAGATGTTCTCATACAAAAACCTCACGATGACTTGGTGAGTGGCATTCCTTGTAGGGAATACCTCTATCCACTTGGTGAAATAATTTGTGGTTACTAGGATCCATTTGTGTTGACCACTTGATGAAGGATTAATTTCACCTATGAAATCAAGACCCCAGTGATGGAGAGGACTATTCACTACAATAGGTCTAAGGGGAAGGATCTAAATTGTTGCTTCCCTATGAATCTTTGGCACTTGTCACATGCTATCACAAAGGTACACACATTAGAGAAAAGAACAGGGAAATAGTACCCAACACTTAGAATCTTGTGGGTTGTGGTCTTCTAGTAATGATGGCCTCCACATTTGATTGAATGAAACTGATGGATGACCTAAGCTGACTCTTCTTTATCTAAGCATCTCAAAAAAACACCATACATATCTTTCCAATACAACAATTTATCAATTACACAAAATTTAACAGACTTAGAATTAAGATCCCGTGCTTGATTTAGAGTGAGTCCAGGAGGAACTTCTAACTTTTGTAGGAATGAATAATACCTGAGTACCACTCACATGAGGACAAATTCTCAGCTACTTGTTGACTATCATGCTGTTGCTCCCTAACTGTTTCTGCTTTTGTTTCTGATGCCATCTCTGTCTGCAGGTTAGTTGAAGTTATACAAATGAAATTCATTCCCAAAATATCACAATTTTCCTTAGCCATGAGTTTAGCTAGACCTTGGAATTTCACTAGCTTGGTGGGCTTTACTTCTATGTCAAACTCAATAAGCTTGGAAATCCATTTAGCTCTCTTTCCATCAATGTCAGGATGGGTCAAAACATCCTTTACAGCAGCTGAAGGGACATAGGAAAGTAATTTTGCATGAAGAATGTAAATCCTAAAGGATTTCAATGACTTGATGAGAGCATAGGCCTACTTTTCAATAGGGTCATACTTCAGTTTAGCATCCCTCAATGTCTTGTTGAAAAATGAAATTGGGTGATCAAGGCATTCATCATCTTTTTGTAACAGCACTGCTGCCACTGTGTCATAGGATGCAAATGAAAAAATGTAGAAACTCTTGGTGTAGTCTGGACATATCAGAGTAGAAGCTTCCATGATAGCCTTCCTGATGTCTTCAAAAGATCTTCTTGCTTGCTCTGTCCATTTGATTTCAGCTTCCTTCCTCAACATAGAGGTTATGTGCTTTACCAACTCAAAAAAGTTAGGGATAAACCTCCTGACAAAATTTATCTTACTCAAAAATGACTGAATATCCCTTTTTGACCTAGGTATGGACAACTTCTGGATTACTTGAACTCTAATAGGATCAATCTTTACACCTTCAGCTGAGACTATGTGACCTAGGAGTTTTCCCTCCCTGAGTGCAAATTGAGACTTCTTCGGGTTCAGTGATATCCCAAACTTTCTACATTTCATAAATACCCTCCTCAAGTGTTGCAAGTGTTCTTCATGGTTGTGATAGTAAACAGTGAGGTCATCAAGGTATATGAGAACAAATTTGTCTTTCAATCCTACAAAAGCTAGGTCCATGGCTCTCTAATAGGTGGCCCCATCATTAATCAACCCAAATGGCATTTTGGCATACATGAAGGTGCCCCAGGGAGTGGTAAACACAGTCTTTTCTTGGTCATCAGGGTGCACAACAACTTGGTTGTATCCAGAGAAACCATCCAGGAATGACATGACACTAGCCCGTAAGACTCTTTGTAATAGATGTTCCATCTTGGGTAGTGGATAGTTATCTTTCTTGGTGCATTTGTTCAATTTTCTAAAATCCACACATAACCTAATCTCCCCGTTCTTCTTCCTTACAACCACTAAATTTTCAATCCATTTAGAATACCTGAGGGGAATTATGATTTTGGCTTTAAGGAGCTTTTGGATTTCTTTTTTAACTACAGGCAGTAGGAGAGGACTGATGGATCTCAGCTTCTATTTGAAAGGGATGGTGTCCTTCTCTAGGGGAATCATGTGTTGGATGATATTAGTGTCATAGGTTTTCAGGTCACTGTATTCCCAGGAAAAGATATCAGCAAACTCTTTCATCAGACTACAAAATTTGGACCTCTGATTAGCAGTTAACTCAGTGGACAGATTTATGGGTTTTGGATGACTTTGGATACCTATGTTTTTCTCTTGGACAGGAGGATCTTTCTCCCTTTTGGTAGGTTTAAAAGGGAAATCATTATGATCAAATAGCTCTTCCAGGGGCACTGGACCCCGAGGTATATAATTGCTAGGTAATTGAACAATGTTTTGATCACCTACTTTATCTTTTAACTTGAGCTTCTAGGATTCTTCCATATTTAGGTTTTCTTTACCTATATGCATATCCGAGAATTCATCTACTACCTTGAGGAATTTACTAAGCTCATCATCATTCTAAAAAACCTTCCAAAATTTTACATTATCAGGTAGGGATGGCCTGTACTTGACTTGGATATTGTAGAAGGAGCAAGTCAATAAGTCGAGTTGAAGGATAGTCGACTTAGTCGATCAGTCGACTTAGTCGATTAGCCGATTAAGTCTGTCGACTGACTAAACTAGAGATTAGGTTGGCCACCTAAGGTCGTGTCGGTTCACCGAACCGACAGGTAGTTATTTTGTAATCGTTCTATAATCATATATATTAGGCTGTTGATCCAGATGAGAACTCAGTTCAATTCTCTCTATTGTATGGACTCACTTGTATAATATAATCTGTTGATTCACCTATCTGTTCTTATATCTTGTCTCTGTTTTATATATATGTTTTAGTGTGTATTATTGGTAACCTTATGTGATCTGTGAGATTACAACATTGGTTCTGTTGCCGGTAGTACATGTCTGAAATGTATGCAAATAGATGATACCAGAGCAAGAGATTAAGGATTGGTGGGAACATAAAGTTGCAAACTATTTGTAGAATTACACACGAAGGAACAGATTAACAATCGCATAAGCAAAATAAAGATTTTTCACAGAAACACATGAAAAGTTTGTCGAATCAGTACCCCAACTTCTGAAGAAACTCTTGGATGAGAAAGCCGGAAGGGACTAAAGAACAACAGTTGCTGGAAAAACTGATCTGAGGAGGTAGAACAAACTTGTCGGAGTGGTTCAAGAAAATCACCGACGACTTTTGTGAGGAGCAAGCAATCGAAAACAAAACTTCGGTGGAAACAGTTAAAGAGAAAATTTACATAGATCTCATTGAGTAATTCCTGTGTTCCTTACCGACCTTGTTGTTCAAATTCCTAATCGAAAAGGGAGTAGGACATATTGTCGAACCTTGCCAATCACTTAACGAATTGCCATCAAAATCTAACTGGGTGGAGAAGTAAAGGAAGTGGGAAAAATTTATTGCAGAAAGGGAGTGGGAATACTTCCTAAGCAAATAGACTGAACTATCTGGGCTTTTTAAAAGCGTCAGGTAGGATATGGGGGGGTAGCTGGTCATATGTCGAGATAGAGTATAGTGGATTCTAGTCGACTAGAAACAGATACCAGTCACCAGTAATGGGAAGTTGACTAAAAGGGAAATCAAGAGAATAATATCATACGGAGGTATGTCGAACATTCAGAAAATAGAGAGGGAAGAGAGACAATAGAGGAGGGAGGAAAGAAGAGAAAGAGCCTTAGAGCTGCATAGAGGAAGGAGTCCTAGGGTGACCGACCAGGAAGAGAATCCACCAGAGTCGGGTCATGGTTGACATGAAGAAGGCGTGGAATAAGAGGCGTCCCATACAGAGGAAGAATTGTGGATAGAGCAGCCAGGAGGTCTCTAATTAAGAGCTCCCAATGAAGGAACAACCCTCTCTCCATTGAATCCACATACTCGGATACAAAATATTGTCAAAGAGGACCTCCGACTACGAGTTGGTGACTTTGGTATATGGAGCCGACTAGATGACGAAACATACATTGGATGACATCTTATTATTCATCGACCAGAGGAAGGAAATTGGGTGACCTTTCAAGCGGCACCCTCCAACCGAAGTATCCACTTACTCTTACCGACACATGAAGGAGCACCCCCCTGCCAAATACAACTTTAGAAGACATAGAACATTCAGAACTGCGGACACATAGTCGTAGTGAACTATCAACAGCAAAATTCAACATCAACCGACTGCCAGTCGACGAAGAATCGATAACCGACGGGAACAGAAGTTCCATCGACCATAGTTCTGCATAGATGAATAAACCAATAACCCCACCACCCTCACCTCCACCTCCACCTCCACTGTCACCACCTCTTGAGAGCAGTGATAGTGATTTAGACATGGGTCATGGATTAGCTCACATTCCTCTATATGAGGGGCATGAGGACCCTAGATGACACTGGTTTGTCTGCGAGTCGACTTGGGAGGCCAACCAAGTTATAGACGAAGATAGAAAAATGGCATTGATGTGGTACATGACCTTTTTGGAAAGACAACCTAGAGCAACCAAAGCCAATATCAAGGTGCAATTTTTATCATTTTTCAAAACTCTAGATGCCAAACACCTGGCAGTGAAAAAAATAAAAACTACATCACAAAAGCTAGGGGAAACTGTCTGCGACTATGATAAGTGTTGGAAATACCTTATGAGGAAACTGGACTATGTTATAGATGAACAGTTACTAATCCAGTGGTTTCTTGCAGGGTTATCTCAGAAAGTGCATCAACACATCAGTCTGGAAATGTTCAAATCTTACGAAAATGCGCTAACAAAACCTCTTCAAGTAAAGATGGACGAGGACATACCCACTTACCCCATGGACCATAGATTGGAAGAACAGCTCGAGAGTGTACAAAAGTCCTTAAAGGAGTTAAACCTCAAGAATCAGGAGATTTGGTGCACCAAATGCTCGATGGCCGGCCACTCCAAAGACAACTATCAACAGGAATACATCCAACAGGATGTTCGATTCTTGCAGACCAAATCATTTTGCAACATTTTCCAAGAGCACGAGGATCACTCATCAAAAGACTACCCGTTCAACATGAAGAATGGCAAGGCATCCTGGTGTGCAATCTGCAAAACCAAAAATCACAATACGGTCGACTGTCATTTGAACCTGAAGAACCGACAGAACTATCATGCAGTCTACCAAACTAATGTAGTTGCACAAACTAATGAGCAAAACAATCTAGTAAATGATCAGAATGGTTAGAGATATGACGGTCGACGATATGAGCATCGGTACGACTATCGATGTGCAGGCTACGAAGGAAGAGGTCAATTCCCTGGGAATCATTACAACTGACCACGTCGACCCATCCAGTGCTTTACGTGTTATAAAGAGGGACATCAGTATGCAGAATGTCCATATAAAGACAGAACTAACCTCAAATTCTGTACTCACTATGGGGTAGGGGATCACTCACTAGAGGATTTCCCTACCATGTTAGAAAAAATTAATACAAAGAAAAATGTTAATGTCTTGTCCTGTTTGCAAAAAAATGATGTAATAAATACAAAACATTTGCATATTGTAACTCGACAAGGAACAAAAACAAGAGCTGATAACCCAAGAATCAGTAAAATAAAAGAGAAACATGCCTATCCCGACCCACTAAAAGAAAAACAAACATACAAGGAAGCAACCAATGTATTCAAAGAAGTTGCACGACAAGAACACGTTCATGACATTCAACATAACACAATAAACGAATTAATCTGGCTCGTACAAAAAGACAACTCAGTATCTCAGTTCATTGATTTGCTGTATGAAATAAAATGTACCCATTCTGAAAAACAAACAAAGAACATCTACAGCTTAAATAAAAAAGACAAAGGTGATGTCGACCCACTTGTCGACCTGGAAATCAAAGGTTACCACGTCCGACAAGCAGTGCTCGACTTCGGCTCACAAGTAAACATCATGACTCGTGACACTTGGGAACAAATGGGCAGACCTCGACTCTATGAATCAAGAATATACCTGAAACTAGCCAACCAGGGCTTAATTGAACCCATTGGAGTCTGGAAAAATGTTGACACGACTATAAAAGGAATCTCGAACAAGGTTGACTTTGAAATCATTGACCCTGAGGAAGGATCCAGTTCCTTCCCAACGTTAGTCGGTCGACCTTGGGGCATCAATATCCCTAGACAAGGAGCAAATCAAATTAAAAGGAAATGGACAAAAGGTCATTATACCCATTCATCCATCTCAAGGGGAACCTTGGACTGAACCTATTGATGAAGAAGTCGATGTTCGACAACTCTAATAGATCCAAAACAATGCAGATTATACAGAACCAAATATCCATGGAGAACTTCATTTAGGAAACCAAGACTCAGTTGGTTATAATTTAGACACTGAATTATATGATTGGGAGATCGAGAACTACGAAACACAAGCAAGAGGGTGCTAACTATACAAAAAGTGCAGAAAAAAGCCCACCCAACAGTGCTTCATAGTGTCCATTATCCCAAAAATCTTTGAGAAAAAAATTAGGGAATACCCTACCTTACAACCTACCAATGTAAATATTACACAACTACCAAGATACAAGGAAAGGGAATCACCAGTCATGCATGTCAAACACGTTTCCAAAAATATTGGTGAACATGGCTGACTTCAAAGCCTAGTAGAAACTTTTACAAGACAAGCTGCTAGATGGTGGGATACCCATCAAACAAGACTGCAGACCTGGACAACTACTTCGACTTACTTTGTCAAACGTTTTGGAGGAAATAAGTTAACCCAACAAGCTCAGAGACCTGTATTCACTCAAGGACAGAACCTAGAAGATCACATTCAAACCTGTGAAAAAGAGGAGAATATTTGGATACAAGGATGAACGAGCATGGCCACACTTGTTCCCATCAACACTCGCTGACTTACCAAACAAATGCTATAAGATGGAATAAGCTAGAGGTGAAACCTTCTTACGGCACAAACTCAGGGAAAATTTCATTAAAGATTTCAACTTTATACCACAAAATGAAAACTTGGTCGAAACATCCAAACAAATTAAAGAGTTTATCCAACAGACCGAAAACAAACCCTTAACAAATAATCGACAGACAATGAAATGTAACAATATACAAACAAGGAAAAAACCACAGTCAACAAGACTACAGTTAGAAAATGAACACACAGAAGGAAAAAGATTTAGATCGAAATCGAACCATGTCTAAATGACCAAACCTATTTGTACAATCCTGAAAGTAGAAACAACTGACAAACAAGATATCGACAGAATGACTGTAGCCGAATTCCCTACCACATTCTCACAGTTTAAGGAATGAAGTTGACTGATCAATGAAGCCAAAGCACCAGAATGGCTAGATGCTAAAGTCAAAACTAAAGAATTCGACATCTCAAATGATGATCGACCAAAAATGGCAAAGATTGGTGACTACTGGAGCGAAGAACAGACCACAGAGATAGTGAACTTATTGAAGGAATTCTAAGATGTATTTGCTTGAGACTATAAAGATCTCAAAGGCTTAGTCCACGAAATGGGAGAAATGAAAATTGATACTAAACTTGATGTTCGACCTGTGAAGAAAAGGCCCTACAAACTAGCTCACAAATACAAAGAGATAGTCAAAAAGGAAATTGATAACATGCTGGCAGCATGCATCATCTATCCCATCGACCAATCAAAATGGGCAAGTCCAATGGTTGTACAACCTAAGAAACATGATCCGACCAGACTAAGAATTTGTGTCGACTTCAGGGAACTAAACAAAGTAACATTAATAGACCCATTCCCCACCCCTTATGCAGATGAAATCTTGAATGAGGTCACAGGACATGAATGCTACTCATTCACAGATGGATTCTCAAGCTATAACCAAGTGCCAATAGCTAAAGAACACTAGAAGAAGACAACCTTTGTGTGTGAATTTGGTTCATTTTCTTACAAAGTCATGCCTTTTGGATTAGAGAATGCACCTACATTGTTCTCTTGAATTGTTGTCAAAACATTCCAAGAATATATCTATAAGACCATGGTAGTATACTTTGATGATTGGACAACATACTCCATGCTAAAGGATCATTGCAAATGGCTCAGACTTATGTTGGAGAGATGTCGACAGATTCAACTCTCCCTAAACATCAAGAAATGAATATTTGTGACCCCCATAGGGATATTATTAGGGAACATTGTCTGTAAGGAAGGTATTAAGGTTGATTTTGCAAAGATCAAAATTATCCTTGACCTAAAACAACTAGTAATCCCAAAACAAGTCAGGGTGTTACTTGGCCACACAGGCTATTATAGAAAATTCATAAGATATTATTTAGATATGACCTATCCTCTTGAAGAACTATTAAGAGAAGATCAATAGTTGAACTGGATAGAGGAGTACCAGCTCGTCGAAGCTCCAATCCTAAAAGTTTCCAAACTGGTCGATCAAATTCCATGTTCATATTGATGCATCAGGCCTAGCAATAGGAGAAATATTAACTCAACCAGGAAATGATGGAATGGATTATCCTATAGTTTACAGTAGCAGAAAATTAAATAAAGCTCGTCGAAGCTCCAATCCTAAAGTTTCCAAACTGGTCAATCAAATTCCATGTTCATATTGATGCATCAGGCCTAGCAATAGGAGAAATCTTAACTCAACTAGGAAATGATGGAATGGATTATCCTATAGTTTACAGTAGCAGAAAATTAAATAAGGCTGAAAGAAACTATTCGACAACAGAAAGAGAAGCCCTAGGAATGATCTTTGCACTACAAAAATATCAACATTATCTCTTAGCTAACCCATTTATATTCTATACAGACCATCAGGCCCAGAAGTACCTCATCAATAAACCACTACATCATGGAAGGATCTATCGATGGCTACTTCTCTTCCAAGAATTTGAGTTCAAAGTTGTTGTCCAACCAGGCAAGTTAAATGTCGGTCCTGACCATTTATCCTGAATCGACACAGGAGAAGAGTTGACAGGAGTTGACGATGACTTACCTGATGCACATTTATTTCGGATAGAAGCAGTCCCAGCAGAACTAGAAGAAATAGCTCAGTTCTTGGAAGATGGCCATGCACCAGAAGGAATGAGTATAAAGAAAAAGTAGATCCTAGCTATGAAGGCTGCACCATACAGCCTCATCAATGGATTTTTATACAAAATGGGATTAGATGACATCATCAGAAGGTGTGTACTAGAACATGAACGAGACCACATTATGCATGAAGCACATTATGGACCTGCAGGAGGACATTTTCAAGCAGACACAACTGCAAAGAAAATCCAACAGTCAGGATTATGGTGGCCGACATTCCACAGGGATTGCAAAACTTTTGTCAGTCGATGTGACAGATGTCAATGACTAGGTCGACCCCTGCCTAGCATAGAAATGCCTTTGATATCAATAAACCTAAGTTTGACATTTGAAATCTAGGCCATAGACTTCATAGGACCATTCCCTATACCAGCAAAAAGGATAGGTGTAAGGTATATCATTATCGTAGTCGAATATGTCACTAAATGGGCAGAAGCTGAAACAATCGACACATGTTCTAGTGAGATAGCTGCTAAATTTATCTATGAGAATATCATCACTAGATTTGGCTGTCCACTAACCCTGATTAGAAACCAGGGAACACACTTCATCAATAGAACTATCAAAACCCTAACCGACCAATTCCAAATCAACCATCACCAGAGTACATCATACCATCCTCAGTCGAATGGAGCAATTGAAGCATTCAATAAAACATTAACAAGAGGACTAACCAAAATATGTAATGCTGATAAGGATGACTGGGATAAGAAAATACATGCAGTATTATGGGCATACATAACAACGTATAGATGATCGACTGACCAAACTCCGTTTCAACTAGTCTATAGACAAGAAGCAGTAGTTCCACTACACTTTAGAAAACAAACACCTATCATCGCAAAAATACTACATGTCGATGTCGAACAAGGAAGGAAGGACTGACTATTGCAACTCAGCAAACTTAAAGAGCATCGACTAATGGCAATACAACATCAAGAAATCCAGAAACAACAACAGAAAGCATGGCACGACTGCAACATCAAGAACGAAAACTTGTTGGTCGGAGACCTTGCTTTACTATACAATAGTTGAGTAAAAGGTAAACCTAAAAATCTCCACACAGAATGGATGGGACCTTACGTTGTCGAAGAGATACATCCCAACAGATCAGTTTGACTAAGGACGTTACATGGCATAGTATTTTGGAATTTTGTTAATGGAGCCCGACTAAAATGATACAGAAACTAATTAAAAAAAAAATCATATAACGACCATAACCATCAACCAAAAGCCATAAAAACCTAAAAATTCAAAAAGCAAAATAATACCCTATAGATAGAAAACTATGACAAGAAATAACCATTTTGACAACCGACATTATGCCCATCGACATAACACCATCGACCATTCTCATAACTGACATCAATCGACGACCTCGATAGTCCCATCGCGCATTCATGACATCGAGCGCTGAAATCAATTTGCCATTAACGCACACTCAAGTATTCCAGCTCGAACATCACGTCCGCAATTAATACACCCATCAACACACACATCCACGACATCGCCTATAAATACTGGATCGCCGAAGGCTCATTCACCGCAATCCATACAGAGAGAGCATCAGAGCATCTGGTTGACTAAAATTCGAGAAACCCTTAGTGAAATCGACCACCAAACCGACACAATGGCCCCCAAACAAACCAGAGCCTTGACCAAAGCCAAGAAACTACAGGCTGTGGATACACCTTTAGTTTGTAGGTTGAAAAACATAAAAAACGCCAAGGTACAGGAATGCTCATGGAAAAAACTATGGACCAAAATACAAGAATGGGCCTTTGTTAACAAAAATGCCACTCAAGCAGCAGAGAAAATCAAACAAAACACTATCTTCGATTATGCCAACGCACCACTTATGGCTAGCTTTGGTGGCACGGAGGAAACGGCTGTCGAATTCATCATCAGTCGGTATCACAATGGTCGGTTCTACTTCGACCAGCCGGTCGACATCTCTGGAGAAGTCATCTCCAAGTTGACCGGTCTCTTTAATGAAGGAAACCCCATACCAGTCAGAATCAAAGAAGGATTGGTCGAAGAGCTCACCGGGTCATCTTCGGGTAAGAACTCCAAGGGGTTGATGATTAGCCAAATAACAACCCGAATGCCACAGATTGTGACCAAAATAATTGCAATAACACTCACACTGGTAGGTCGAGGCAATGACCTTAAGTTAGACATGCCAGAAGCTATCGACACCATTGGCACCGATGGATGAATATACATATGGGAAGAATATGTCATCGACATGGTGAAGAACATCTGTGAAAGATGTCAAGAAACAAGGGGAATCATCAAGTTCCCCTCCCTCATCTTATGGATTGTCATGTACCACATCTGCCCAGAGGGGAGTCCAATCTTTCGGGAACCGTCAAGGTTCGACATGTGGAGATTTAAACCATTCTCCCAGAGAGGAACATTGTAGGAACTTGAAAGAGGAAAGGTCTTGTTGGAGGACTAGTTTCAACAACTTAAAGTCCGCATGACTAGATGGAGGGTGCCTCAAAACATCTGGAGAAATATATCGACGAACTCCCACATCCAGCTGGAGCTCAACCATACCTCGGTGTGGGACATGCAGGGAAACAATTCAAATTCCAAATCCCTTGACTACTATCCATCTATTGACCAGATCTTTTGGGAACTATCTTGACAGGCCAAAACAAAAATACCAGTACCAGCGGCAGCAAAGCTGGTTGAATTCTCGATCGAAGAGCCGCTCACAGACCAGGAAAAAGAGGAAGAGTACGAGCTCAACCTCTATATCGGCACCTTTGTGTCGGAGGAGACATCGACCGACTTCAAATAACAATCAAACCTCCGACTGCAAAGAGGGAAGAACCCCAGACCACAGAGCCATAGCCATAGCAGCAGGTAATTCCTTCGGCTACAGAAAGTGTCATCCCGACCCAAGAGCCAAGGGGGGAGATAGAGCCAAGAAACCCTGAGTATGTTGTTACAAAAGGCATTATTCAAAAATTTTCAAAGGAGATAGCAGTGGCCAGGAAGAAGCTCAAGATGCAACAACAACAACAAGGTAAAGGTAAGCACAAGCTTATCCTTGCCAACTCATCAAAAGATGAGGAGGAACTGGCAGCCATGGCCCTCGACATCATAGAGGATGCCACAACAAACAAGGTGCCGGTCGAAACCAAGTTCTAAATATTCGTCAACGCAGGGGCACAAGCAGGTCAACCGAATAAAGCTAAGACTACAATGACACCTGAAAATGTTGTTGATCTTGTGTCAACGCCTCCACCTCCATCACCGACAAAAATAACTGAGTAACAAATACTGGCACCGCAATTAGTAAGCCCCCTCAACTTATGCAAAAGTGCGATGACGGAGGCTATGAAAGCAAAGTTCGACAAAGATAGAGATTTGCAGGCGTTCATTGAGAAACTACTTGACATATTTACGTCGACACACAATATCTCTACGAAAGCACCTCTCTTCACGACCGAAGGATACCTACTAGGACAGGACACACAGTCCAGAACCTTTGCAACCATTATGTCGACTTTCAAGAGAAATCCTGGCAAGGCTGAAGTGATTGCACGTCAGTCCTCGACTATCACACCGACCGTACCCCAAGCCGACTGACTAGCCATTGCACTGATTGAAAGAGAAGAAACTGAGGAGGACATAGCCCAACAAATTAACCATATTTTCTTAGACGTAGACTTGCCCCCTCTACTCGACAATCCACCACTCAACCACACTTCCCCCAAACCAATCACCCTCGACCATTTTCCAACTCCATCACCACCACCACCATCACCACCACCATCTCCACCAACACCACCACCCCCTGACTCAAAGAAAGTCCCAACACAACCAGCTGCATCCAAACAACCAGAGGTGGTAGTCATGCCACCTCCCCAACAAGAGAAACCATCGGCCTCTATCCCGCAAACCAAAGATCCCGCCTTGAATTTTGCGGGTACACAAGAAGCAGATAAAGAAAATCATAAGAAGATGAAGGAGAAACATAAGAAGGAGCATCATGGACAGTCTTCAAAGGTCCAAATCAGATTGAAGGATGCAAGCTCCCTGATCGACACAGAGCTAGGACAACTGCTCAAAACCCTAGCAAGTGAAGCAAAGACGAGGAGTGAGCAAAGAAACAAGGAACTCACTGACAATAATGTCGAACAGCTCGAGTTCCTCAACAAGTGCAGGAATCTGGCCTAGTCCATCATGTCGGGCCCCATAGAGGTCGACACAAACAAACCACTTGAAAGGGAATATCATCTATTTGAGAGCATGGTGCCGACAATCCAAGCTCACATTCAGGAAACAAAAGAGGAACAAAAAGAGGAAACTGCCCGACTCCTAATGGCATAGCACACTGCATTTTCTGAAGCCTATAAAGTGTTGCAGAATCATATGGAGGAGTCTGTCGTAACTGAGGAAATACTAAGAGACTATCCTAATTACTATGGGAAAGTGTATCAGCAGACTCGGCAGACTCGACAAGGGATTCAGGAATTAGAAAGCAGGAAAACCACTGAGCAAGCACTCAAAATGACAATAGAAGAATAGATAGTGCTTGTAACTGGAAAACTGCAGAAACTAGAAAGGGAAGCACATCAGTGGGTGCAACAAGCTCTCCCTAACTTGGAGAAAGTCGACATCATTTGCTCGCAAATGAAACAACTTATTAAGACTACAGTGGAGAAGGACCAGTTTATGGGTCCCGACATGGAGAGGATAGCTGAAGTCTCCATTTCAGAGTTGATGTCGATCTTATCAGGCTTGACCACACTCACCATTGACATCCAAATTTTTTTGCAGAGTTGGACAGATTTCCAACATCACCTCGCAGTAACAGCCCCATCCATTGTAGAAGTTTACATACAGAAAATACCGACCATTAGACTTCACAGCCCACCACAATAACTATTTAGACCACAAAGAATTTTGTACCTCCCTATTTCTTCAGGATGAAGAAACGTTTTGTTCGTGGGGGAGATGTAGAAGGAGCAAGTCGATTAGTCGACTTGAAGGATAGCTGACTTAGTCGATCAGCCGACTAAGTTGATGGGCTGAATTAGTCAATCAGTTGACTAAGTCAGTCGGCCGACTAAACTAGAGATTAGGTCGGCCACCTAAGGTCATGTCGGTTCACCGAACCAACAGGTAGTTATTTTGTAACTGTTCTGTAATCATATATATTAGGCTGTTGAGCCAGATGA
>LPNX010637521.1:6453-25258 GCA_001517045.1 Pseudotsuga menziesii | reverse complement strand
AAAATCAGAGATTGCAATAGATACAACCTTTGTCGGCACATCTGCAAATTAGAGAAACTGAATCCCCCACTTGGGCCTCCACCACCTCAACCCTCCATCTCTCGATAGCAAGCTCACAAGCAAAAGGAAAGCTTGGGAAGTACACAAAAGTGCTCCAAGGGACAAAGGGATGCAGACTCAAGCATAAGTTCTGGCAACAATGGACTATAGTTTCTTTGCTCTCAATTTTCTCATATGCCTTCAATGTACTATAGAGTTCCTCATATAGATTTTCAAACGGGTAATGAAAGGTCGAATCCGAGTGATCTCAAGGCATAGGGACGGCCAAGAGTCAAGTGAGTCGGATCCATGTCAAGGAAAACTCCAAAAGTATTTGGATTATGTACACATCCCGATGTACGCAGTTTTAGGGGTCAAACCCACGTATACACGCAATTATGGGTTTAAAAGTCGCATGTATCATTATTCACATGTTTTTAGGGATGGTCAAGGAAACATCAAAGGACAAAAAATGGTCCAAGGGGTCTAAGGAGTCTGCAGAGGGACAGGGGAAATCCATACAAGTGTGATTTACCTGGAGTGGTAAAATCAGCTATAAAAGATGACCCCTAATGTGTGAGGTCATAGGGGTCATACGATGGCCGAAATACATTACAAGTCCATCCCAGAAGTGGAGTGATGAAGAATCCCAAATGGAAGACCAGCCACCCAATCATCATAGTACAATGATACAACTCTGCACATAACTGCAAATACATATAGCAGTACCGGATACATAAGAGTACAATGGTGATGAATAGGCATGATACAAGATATCACATAAGTGGTCATCGCCACGTACAATATACATAGATCAGAATCTCCATGATGAAGATATACGAAGGATCATGATCTCCATAATGGCTGGAAATGTCTGACATATATTGGAATCAAGTCACGAGAGTTGAAATCTCATGAACACTGGCACGATCAAGGAGGTAGCATATAAGAGATGCCACCAATCTGGAAGGTCTTCTACACAAACCGCTATGAGTACATGTCCTACTATGTGAATAGAGGTGTCGAGGTCGAACATAGTAGTCCATCATCTGATTACCGATCGTTGATGTATACCGTTAACAGACGCGAGATTACCCACCGATAATGAAAATGGAAATCAAGGTACTAGAGTGCAAACTAACAAGTGTGAATAGATGTGTTGAGGTCAAACACTTGAGAGGATCCATCGATTAGGAGACATTGATGTATTCCCAAAGACTGTTGATGGCGAGAGAACCTGCCACTAATGACTACAAGTCTCAAGGCACTCAAAATGACTCTAGATTCCAATCCCAGAATAAATTATCTAAAGTCGATGGGATGAAATCCACTGGAAGGAGGGAATTAAGGCATTCCCCATCATCCAACATGAGGTACTCAGCAAAGCTGTATAATGTTGAAGGACTCGATCATAAGGTGCACGAACCAGTAACTGTAACAGGAATGACCGACATGCAAATTCAAGATAACCGAGGAATGGCCGACTCAGGTTTCCACTTCCTTCGAACAAGCGCATAACGGTGTATGGTGACTAAATAAAGGCAGCACAGACTCGATACACAAACTGGGACATCTCTGCGACACAGGAGGCATCGACAGAGGATCCATGGGGACTGGAAGCTTAACTAGTTGATGGAGATAAACTCAGATAAAACAAGTACGGATCCTAATGTCAAACTATAAACCCAACCAACAGATATCATATACAGTGCTCTATTCAAAGGCGACACGACTCAACAGCTGCCAAAGATAACATCTTTCCTTGTCCATATTTTTGGTTTTTTGATTTTTTTCGACTTTTCCAAATTTTTAAAAAGCTTGAAAAAGAATAAAACTGCTTTATAGTTACAGACTAGGAGGAGACGAGTGTCATAGGGGAAAACAAACTAGTTCCAAGCAATGAAACATAGCTATGCTCAATGCAAGGATACATGTGTAGGATATTGACACTCGGGGGAAAATTCCCTCCCAGTAAAAAGGGAATCAAGCTGCAAAGGATATATAAAATGGCTTTGCATGGCTAGACATGAGACAAGCTCGGGCTATATGGCTGAAGTGCAATGTCAGGGAAGCCGACATAAAGCTAAATGAGGCAGGAAAAGCTCATGATAACGCAATTACAACTTGACATAAGGGAGTCCCAGGGAAATGGCCAGCATAAAGTTCAAGAGGAGTGTGAAGCTCTTGCTCAAGGATATGGTGGGACTAAAAGGGACTCCTGGACCTAAGAGAGGACTCGCAACATGGGTACCAAATGCAAAAGGGAGCTAAGTAGGACACCCATGTATAGGAAAGCTCTACCATTCACATAGTACCACTTCTAACAGCAGCATGAAGGTTCTGTGATACCATGGAATGGGTTTGTACCTAAGGTTAATATGGAATGGTCATAAGGCAATGCATAAGTCCAAGCAGATGTGATATCCTAACCTATATGCCAGTTCAGACATAGTACATGTGATAGGAATGAATGGGTCGAAACCTTGAAGAGAGTGTACAAAAACTGGACCCTACATGACAACCATATTAGTCCAAAACAACCTGAAGTAGTCAATAAAGAATCCAAACTATAGGATATAGGGAGGAAATATCATGGCAAATAAATTCAAAGGAAACAGTGCGGTGGACGATGGGCCATAAAAGGGATGTAAAGTGCAGACCCAACATTCACATATCCACTACTACCCTCATGAGGGTGACCACTAGTGTAAATACCGAGCGAAGGGAATAAAAATCCTCAACAAATGGAGTAGAGGGCGGAACGTGACCACTCCTAAATCTATGAGCACGGTAAGGGGCTGTGATGCCCCCAAGTATGACACTAGGGTCCGTGCTAGGACCAAGGACAGGTGATAAGATACCAGGCATGCCGAAAATAAAAAGACCCAAACTCAAGAGAGCATAAATATACTCACGTAACCACGATCCCAAAGGCTAACTAGTGCACAAAGAGCACACTCCTAAGAAAATCTATAGCCAAAATACAAGCAAACCAAGGGGAGGATATGTGAGCTCCCTAATGCAGCACATATGTCTCACCTAGGAGAGGATTGAAACTCCCATACACTACAAGCGGAGGTACGTAACCAATTATAGTGGCCCTCAGCTTCAACGCATAAAGCGACTGTGCTGTCTGACCTCTACCTGGCCAAGACACCTACAAATAAACCTCTGCAAAGTACCCCCTCGATATCCTAGGTAAGGAAACTAAGGTCACCTCAATATAATCAATGCTCGGGAATAAATTTGCAGGTAGGATTGACCGTATGGGCAGGGTAGCAAAGCCTAAAACTCTCAAAAGAGCCCCCAGATACGAATACAATCCTGGAAATATCTCCGGTGCTACTCAGTTATGACTAGGGGTCATCCCAATCAATAACCGCTCACACTGTCTCATGCTTAACTCCCTTGTAAGAGGAGGATCCTGAGAAACACTAATTATACCAAGGAATTTCACACTCTCACCTGGACAGACACATACATGTTTTTGTTTAGTGGTCTTGGAGAATTTACTCACAATGAACTATTCCAAGACCCTAAAACCTAATCTTGTTGGTGAACCCTAGAAAAGAAAAATGTGTAGTTCATTTTAATTAAGCATTGATTTTAATGGCTGTAATTACTCAAAGGGAAATGGCCGTGCAACTAATGACATTATGACTCAGCAGTGAAATAAATATGCACACCATGACAAACAATGCTAAGTACAATCTTTGTCAAATGAAAAATAGGGTATGCCACTACATGAGATGCATAAATATATATTCCTTTCCGAATGCCAATGCAATCCTTCCTATATGAAAACCTAAACACAACTCTCATCCAAGCAATCTAATGCAAGTACCTCCTCAAATCCATATCTAAGATGCAACTAAGAGTGCAACTACTTTGTATTTTTCAATATAAAATAAGGAAAATGCAATAAAAGTCATCTAAAACTCTCAGTCTCTGCAGCAAGTATAAAAGACAATCCCAGCAAGACACCGAGACAAAAAAGAGTAATGCACTAATGGAAAAACAAAAAGGATAAATGACTAAAACTACTTTCAAAGAAAAATCAATGAAAAATCGGTCTCTGGTCACAAAAGAAGCATCCAACAAACAACATCAGACCCAAGGAAGACCCAACCACACTCACAACCCACCAAACAACTTCCCACAACATCAAACTCACCACAAGGGAGGATGTACATGACTGTTTAAAGAACAACTACGTATATATGCGACTTTTGGCCAAAAACCTGCATGTATATGCGGATTTTCGCCAAAAACCTGTGTGTATATGTGAATTTTGGCCAAAAATCCGCGTATGTACACGACTTTTAGCCAAAAACCTGCGTATACAAAGAAGACAGTGGTAAAAATCAGGCCAAGGGTCAAACCAATAAAGGGGAGTGTCAATGGATGAACATACTATAAAATGCAACACATAAACAAGGAGAAACAAAGAGCAAGTCAATAATATCAAGCCCATTGTGCCCCCAAAGGACAACTACTAGGAACTCCCCAGTGGAGTCGCCAATTCTATTACGAAGAGAAATTCCTATGGCTTGGGGTACCACAACAGAGAGCTTGACTCCAGAAATTAATCCTTTCCAATATGCAATAGAAATTAAGTATCTAACACTAAAGGATCAGACCTCGTACCTTATTCTAGACGGTTGAAGTATATCCCCGTTGAGCTTTCCAACTTCATCTTGAATTGATAGATTACTTCCTCAACAACAAGTAAACAATACAAGCATACTATATATATTGGTGTTAGATCTATTCTAGCATATATAATCAACAATGTATAAGCATTTGAAAACATCCATGGATAAAATATTCATTCAAAAACACATTATTGGACAGGAAAAGATATTTCTATTAATATAAAATTAGAGATTACAATAGATACAACCTCTGTCGGCACGTCTGCGAATTGGAGAAATTGAATCCCCCACTTGGGCCTCCACCACCTCAATCCTCCATCTCTTGATAGCAAGCTCACAAGCAAAAGGCAAGCTTGGGAAGAACACAAAAGTGCTCCAAGGGACAAAGGGATGCAGACTCAAGCATAAATTCTGACAACAATGGACTATAGTTTCTTTGCTCTCAATTCTCTCATATGCCTTCAATGTACTACAAAGTTCCTTATATAGGTTTTCAAAGGGGTAATGAAATGTCGAATCTGAGTGATCTCAAGGCATAGGGAAGGCCAGGAGTCAAGTGAGTCGTATCCATGTCAAGGAAAACTCCAAAAGTATTTGGATTATGTACACATCCTGATGTATGCGGTTTTAGGGGTCAAACCCGCATATACATGCAATTATGGGTTTAAAAGTCGCGTGTATCATTTTTCACATGTTTTTAGGGATGGTCAAGGAAACATCAAAGGACAAAAAATGGTCCAAGGGGTCTAAGGGGTCTGCAGAGGGACAGGGGAAATCCATACAAGTGTGATTCACCTGGAGTGGTAAAATCAGCTATAACAGTTGGTGGGTTATTTCTACTGGAAGGGACAAAATTAGGGTTTCTGGGAGAAAAATCATTTGGCCCTTTACCCCTCACAGGTATTTTCCCTTGGTCCTTAAGACAAGACATTTCAACAGTCAAACTATCCAACATTTCAGCCATTTTGTCAATTTTATTCTCTGATGAAGAAGCCCAAAGAGGATCTGTGGGTTGCTTCTTCCTATTTACTTTTCCCTTAACCTTCTAAGATTCAATGATGTTGGATTCAACTTTCAGGGCAACTTCCTGCATGAGTGACAGGGAAGCAGATCTTCTTTCCCTCAAAAGAAGGTAGAACTTAGAGTCAAAGGCATTGGCATAAGTGATCTTGGTTGAGGTGTCAGTTGGCTTGATCTCAGCAGGGATATTACTAAACATCTTGTTAAATCTTTTGGTGAATTTAGAAACAAACTCACCATTCTCCCTCTTCAGATTGCTAAAATCAGTGATATAATAAAGGTGGTCTCTTCTCTCTCCCTAGTACTTTAAAAATACATCATCTAGGGCTTCGATGCCTGCTATTGATCTAGCAGACAACTCTTTGAACCGTTTCCTAGCCTGACCATCTAGACTTTGCACAAAAAACCTAGTCCACACATCTTCTTGTTCTATGTTTATGTTCTCAGCATAACTGTAGAATTCCTCTAGGTGTTATTCAGCTGTGAAATCCCCCTCTCCAGTAAATTTAGGCATGTATTTGTGATATTCTCCAGTAGGCATAGTAGAGAGGGGCTTAGGCAGTTTTAGAGGGGCATACCTAGCTACAAGGATCCTTTCCATTTTGGTCAGAGGGACATTCATATTGAAAGTGGGTAAGGAAAGGGAAGAAAAAGACACTGCTGGTGTGAGTGGTAGCTGAGAGAGTATTCGGGGTGGATTTATCTCAGTGGAGTCACTAGGAATTGGATCTAGACAAGCAGCAGTGCTTGAAGATTCCTCAACCCTAAAATTTTCTGATTCAATTATAAATTCCTGAGAAATATATGTTTCAGAGAAAGATATTGAAATGGAGGTCTATTTGATATAACAACAGAAATACCTCTTGAAATACCTAATGTGGCTTCCCTTGCAGCTCTGGAGGTCTATCTAAGTGAATCCCTAGCTCTTCTTAGAATCTCTTCTAGATTTGAAACATGTGTTACTGGTGGCCCTTGAGGGTTTTCTCTTGTACCTGGTCTCCTTAAAGCCACCTTATTCCAATGGATTCGCCAGATAGATGATTACAACCAGAATAGTGTCCAGACTTTGTCTATCATCAAAGTAGGATCTATGTAATCTCCCAGGGAAACTGAGCTTCAATCTCCTCTCCCTAGCAACGACGCCAATTTGTTATCACTATAGGAAACTCCTCTAGGTTGTAGTTCAAGGATGCCTGGTAACTTAAATGTTTTTATGGTTTTTCTAAATGAATCAAGTCAGATGACCTAAAGGACCTCACACGCTCAAGACATGCATAAAACTCAATCAAAAGTCAATGATTCTAACTACCAATGTTCATAGGTTTGATAATAGGGCGAACAAATGGAGAACTTACTATGCTGGTAGATTAATATATAAAACAATTACATACAAATGGCTACTCATAACAAGGAAAAGTGCTTGAAATTCAACTCATCAACATACATATATGATGACAGCTATCATATATTGGATAACATGAATAAACATGAATTAAACATTCAAGGACAAGCATAGAACATAAAAGATATGGAAGTTGAACATTTAATAGCAAAATAGCTTATATTAGGTTATGAATAACATGAGAATATTGATAATGATAATGGTCTAAAGGTCCCTGAAGTCAAACCTTTGCTTCAACATAAGTTTTAGGCTTTATAGCCTTTACAAAAATATTCAGATCCTGAAAAGTTGGATCTGATTTACTAAAAATAGATAAAATAAATGTTTTTTGAAAAATTAGGTCAAAAACCCTAATTTAAGTACTATTCTATCTAACTCTAACACTTGTTCACTCATTGAACTCCTTGATGACTATAGTGAGCACTGAAGTAGATCTTATAACCTGTTATTTGATAGATAAGCCACGATTGGTCAAAACAGGTAGGGTTTGTGACCCATTTCTCCTTGATCGCACCCTCAAAACTAGAATAGACCCCTTCCAATGGTGCTTTTCATCAATTCTCAGCTTTATAATTCATCCCTGAGGTAGTTTTATTTGCCAAAACTGGTTTTGTGTGTCAAAATATCTTTTTGCACCCCTTTTTGCTTTCGGTGGTTAAGGAAGCAGAATCCTGGGTCTGTTAGCTGTCGAAAGCTTTGCTTTCAGTGGCTAATGAACAAATTTTACGTTTGCCTAAGCCACTGAAAGCTCTGTTTTCTGAAAACATTTTATTCACCTTCAATCAGCCTTTTATACTTTACTTCTTCCCTTCTGGTACTCCTTCAACCTACATAGTGTTTGACAAAGCAACAACATCATGAGCTGCCTCAGGATCCTAAAAGGTTGTTGCTGCCTCTGCTAGGGTTTTTAGTGCACAATGAACTTGAGAGCTAGGGTTTGAGTTGGAATTCTTCATCTGCAATCTCAATAGTTTGATCATCCTGTACAACATGGTGTTTTCCTACATAAATATTATATTTCTCCTTTTCAGCATGACATACATCCCTCTCATTTCTAGAACAAAATTGTGCAACTCCTTATTTCTCTTGGTTAATATTGCATTATTTCTTTTTATCTCCCTGTCCAAGACCTGTAGTTCATGTATTTTCTCTAGTAGTTGGTTAACTCTCTAAGACCTAGGTTTTCTTGAGGAGGTCTCTGCTATTGGTTCATCCTTCCTTTCCCTTGGTGTTGGGGAAGGAAACTCTTCATTTTCTGCTGCAACCTGTTCTATTAGGTCAACTTCTTCCTCCCTTTCTTCTTCTGAGTCTGAGTAGGGCAAGTTCATAATATTTCCACTTTGTGTTGGGGCCTTCTTCTCCTTTCCATTGAAGTCTAGGTTTCTTTTATCTTGGTTGGTTTTAAAAGAGGGAGAAGGCTGATCCACTATTACTTGTGAGATATCCCTCCTCTTCCTTTTTCCACTCCTAGGGGTGGTAGATTTATTTGAAGGGGAATTTCCTTTATCTTCTAGCTGTAGGCCTGTTTCAAACAAATTCCAGAATAAAAAATATTCCCATGTTATGTTTCTCCTTTGCAACAATTCTTGAACTATGAGTTGTATCAGACCATGGTGAGATAACCTTCCTGCGGTTTTAGTGGGCTGGGCCTTGACTTGATGAGCCATCTTGGTTAAGCTCTTGTGGAGGTAAAATGGTAGGTTTAAAGGGATTCTTCCTATAAAATGGTTCATCAATTTGAAGTGATATATCATCACCCTGTTATACCTGCCTTCACAGGTTATATACACCAAGATTGCTTTCAATAATTGCTTCTACCTCTCCTCTAGCCAGGTGGATGGAACACTTTTCTTCCATACTACATCTCTTTGTTCAGGTTTTAAATATGATCTAAACTCCACATTTTTAGTAATGGTGGTATTAAACCATTTCTCCCCAGTTCTTGGGAGTTCTGTCACTTCTGCAAATAGGGTTTCATCCACTTGGAACTCTTCCTTGCCTATCAATGCCTTAGAGCCATCAAAATAAAGGGGAAATGCTTCTGCCACTTGCTGGTGTGAACCCTGTATTTTCTCACAGAACCTGTAATGGCCTACATATTTGAAGAATTGGAAGACTTTTGGATGTGATTCAAGGTAGATGATGTCCCCTAGTTCCTATCTGAGAGCAAGTCCTCCTCCCTTTTTCATCTCTAGGATGTGGTTCTTTATACCTGCAAAAAATACCAAAATTCAAACTGTGTGAAGGAATTTAGCGCGCTGATTTCAGGGATGGCCTTGAGCAGTAAGAATACATGCAGAGACTGTGGATTATACTGAAGATATGGTGCTGATTTTGAGGGGTTAACAACTTGATTGGTACATGAGTAAGATGATGGTGGATTCTGGTGATAACCACGAGATAGCCATCCTAGTAATCATTTCCAACTGGTACCTGATGCTTCGTAGAGGTTTTACTGTGGTCATGGGACAGATGGAGGGAAGATTAGGGTTTTGATTTCCATCAATCATTTCAGATTAATAATGACCTTTTAGTCACTAATTTATGATTTACTGCAATCCACCGGTCTTTTCGGTGGTTTAAAGTGTTAGATTATGACATGCCTCATGTTGACGAGTTTGATTTTCATGGATAGATAACCATTTTCCTTTTTGGCCTTTTCTATGGTTAAGAAAATGTAGGGTTTAATTCACTAGCTACTGAAAGCTAGGCCTTTTGGTGGCTAATGAACTGTTGGTTCGTTCGCCTAAGCCACCAAAAGTATCCTTTCCAAAATTTATTTAAAACGAAGTTAATGTGCTTTTGGTGGTTTAATTTCTTCTTGGACCCATTGCTAAGCCGCTGAAACCAAGGCTTTTTGGTGGCTAATGAACTATTGGTAAGTTCACCTAAACCATCGAAAGCCCCCTTTCCCAGATTTTATAAAAAATGTGATCAACAGGATTTCGGTGGTTAATCGTGGTCCTGCGTTGAAACTGTTAGCTGTCAAAATCTGGGCTTTTTGGTGGCTAATGAACTGTTGGAAAGTTTGCCTAAGCTACCGAAAGCTAAAACTTTCAAATTTCTTGAAAAAGAGAATACCAGATATTCCAACTTTGTTAATCACCCAAACATACTTCATAATATGCCCTGAAATGTTCATCACTATGCAAAAATAAATTGTCTGAGTGGACCTATTGAAAATTGATTTACTTAGGAGATAACACTTCGTGTGTTTTTACTCAAATTTCGAGAGGGATAGCTCGTTGGATGCAGAATTTAATTCCGCATCCAACGAGTACCCACACTACATACGTTTGATAGAACCCGCTACCCAAAAAACAATAAATACCTGAAAAAATGGGATGATGTGGGTACTGCATACTTTTGACAGACCCCACTACCCGAAAGACAATAAATACCTGAAAAAACATGATGATGACACATCATCACATTTTTTCAGGTATTTATTGTCTTTGGGGTAGTAGGGTCTATCAAAAGTATGCAGTGTGAGTACTCGTTGGATGCATAATTGAATTCTGCATCCAACAAGCTCTCCCACTTAGAATTTGAGTAAAAACACAGGGAGATATGTCGAAAATACGAACAAAAAAGGTAGTTTTTTTCATTCTTCCTCCAAATTAATAACTATTATTTTATTATTTTAACTAATATTTTATTATTTTAACAATTATTTTATTATTTTCCTTAGGAAGGCCATTTTATACCTCAAATTTCCTCTAATTGACTCTTCAGAATTAAGAACTCCTAAAAACTTGTGAAAAAATCAAAGGTACAATACAGTAAAGAAGCACATTAACTGAAAGTAGGAAATATACAAAAATGTACACAATAAGTAATAAACACAGAGTACTGTAATCCACCTTCATCAGTGAAAAGTGCTTGTCCCACAATAAACTCTTCTGTAAGATACTCTTAACTAGACCTGCTCTTTCCCTCTTTGAAGGAGATGGTTTTTTTGAAAGAGGTGATGGTTTCATCTTCGAAGAGCACCAAAAAATTAAGCCATTTGACGATCCTCATTGGTAATGGATTTGGTCTCCCATATTGACTCATAGATAAACCAATGTGGTTTGGGTTCTTTGTCTCCCTCATATAGGGGGATACGAGAGGTTACGTGCTCCATATCTGCAATGTCTTCATCTTCTTCTATTAATGGAGTTGGTGATGGTGGTGGGTCACTTCATGTAGCTCTACTCTTTTCACATCTATTGACAATGGATATTTCATTTTCATCTGTAATATTTTATGTATCAGTCAGTTCCCTGTTGACTATTATAAGTTGATTTCTGTTGACATGTTATGTCGATACCCAAGTAAAATTTTGTTCAAACTAGGGTGCTTCTTGTACCAGTGATATTCACTGATCTGGTTAACTACCCATAGTTGGAATTGGTTAGGGAGGATCTCCTCCATGTTATGAGAAAAGTAGGTGAAAAATGAAATTGGAGAGATAGGGTTGAAAAGTAACCCTATTTCCCTCTCGTGGTCAATAAATTAACTATTAGTCGACTTCGTTTCCTTCATCGTCCCGTCGACTCCATATGCCTACTTGGTCAGCATGTAATCCTACTTATTCTTGAAAAATGTATTGCACTTAGGCACTCTGTGTAATATTTGATAGATAGTGAGGTACTATAGGTTCAAGTATTATTACTTGGAGCACTCTACCTTGCTCTATCAATAAGTCTTATTCCATATGTGACAGATCTTCATTGATTCCCCTTCCTTGTCGGTCTTGACCTGACTTTGGAGGATCTTCTTATTCTAATGTCACTGTACTCATATTCCTTTCTTTCTAGAGTACAACATCCTGCTCCCATATTTCTTCTCACCTCTTCCTTCTCTTTTCCCACTCAGTCTTATGAATATCTGGAGTGGTTTTGTGTGTCATTGTTCTACTTTTATCCTTTTTTGTTTTGATTTTCCATTGCTGGCCATGTCGTGTTTCTCATTGGTTGATGGTTATTTCCCTACTTTACAAGACGTGATCAGCTATGCCCCCATTTCCGACCCGAAATATTTTTAGAAAGATAGGGTGAAACTTTTTATTTTTTGAGGAAGTACTCCCACTCTCCCTCTTGTATGAAATTTTCCCACTTTTTCCTTTGATTCCTAGTTTGTGTTAATTTCCGACATTAGCAAAAGTGGTCATGGTTCAAGAATATGTCATACTCCTTTGTCGATCAGGAATCTGAAAAAAAGTGTCATCATAGAACATAGGAATTGTTAATTGAGGTCATTGTAGAATCTCTCCTTAATGTTATCAACAAAGACTTGTTCCTTGATAGATCGCTCCTCATAGAATTCATCAACAATGATTTTGAACCACTCTAAAAAGTTTGTGCGACCTCCTCTAGTCATTTTTTGGAATAATTGTTGTTCATTTTCATCTATTGGATTTTTCATCCATAATATTATTCAGTGCATAAGGGACATACTCAACAAAGTTTTCATGTGTTTCAGAGAAACAATTATCCTTTTCTTGAGAAATATTCAACTTGTTTCTTCTAGCGTAATTTTGCTAGTAGTTCGTTATTTTTTGCTCCCAAAAATATTTAATCTCTTGCTTTGATATCATTGGTTCATATTCATTTTCATCTATGACATGCACCACTAGAAGTCGAACCAATTTTTTAATCAATCAGATTGCAAGGTTATAAAGGATGAATATGATAGATTCATATAAACAATGATATAACAAGAGACAAGGAATGGTAGACATAATAACAATGTTTATATTACTCAAGAACACAAGAGGGTTCATACATCCAACTGAACCAAGTCTTTATCAGGCTCTACAACCTATATATAATATTTACAAACAGTTACATAACTACTTGTGGGTTCAGCTAATCGACATGACCTATGAGATCGAAATAATATACTTGTTTACAATTAGTCGAATGAAGGACCTAGTCGGCTAACCGATTTAGGCTCCTCCAACAATTTCTAAGTAAATTCCATGTTGGTATTTGGTCAACCAAAAGAGGAAGTGATAGGATTGCTTTACTTAAATAATTTGTTGGAGCAAAGAAAAACATACCAAGAACTAATTTAAATTTCTTTGTATTGTTGACAAATGTACTAAAGATAATGACAGTAAATACATCAAAAAATTGGAAACATTGTGGAATAAATTTAGAGAATTTATTTGAGAGGAATATATCAATGGTTTTTTTTACACGGTGCTGAGGAAAAAGGAATTTCAATTCATAATTGCATTGTACAAAATCCTTACTATGTATCCTCTAAATATGAGAATAATCTAATAAAAAGATTACGGCAGGGTCTCGGTAAATATATCCTAAATCTAATGTTAGAACCTCTCTCATCTCTTTGGGGGTTCATAAAATTTTGTAATAGACCCCAAACATGATATAATTTTTGAAGAAAATGGTATCCGATAGTTCATGGTGGCTAACTAATTTTTGTGGAATAGTTTATATATGTTATTGCTTTATTTTTATTTTTGTTATGTATTGATTATTTTTGTTAATTTAATTACATATTCATTACCAACAACTTCTTTAATTTAATTCCTTGGTTATTATCTTGTTGTAGTTATATACTTAGTTATGGTTTTTGAACAAAAATATGAACATCTCCTAAAAGTAAATTGTTGGTATTAGGAATAGACAGATTGTTGTTTGGAGTTCAAGTGTTTACTAGAAAAATACCAAGGTACAATCAACCTAATTTTGTGCACATCTATAACCATTATTATGTCAAAATTTTTAATCATGATATCATCAATGTCACATAAGAGAATTTTGACATTGCCTTGTGGTGTACTTATTTATATTGCATGAAAACAATACACTTTGAGAGTGAATTTGAATGGTTGAAAGATGAAAATTTCTTATTTATTTGGGGTTTCTGACAATGTATACATAATATGTATTAGTAGTATATGTATACATGTGTTGGTGGAGTAGTACATATTTAAAAAAAATATTTTAATGATGCACTTATCTAGTATGGAGATAGCTATGAAAAATAAAACATCTTTTTTATACATGGATGTCAATACCATTTATAAGAGAATAGTGAGGATAATTTTTTGAAAATTCCATCAAGTTGGACATTTGAAGGTTCATATAAAAGAGATATAAATATAAAAGAAAGAGATATAAATATAAAAGAAATGTTGTGTTCACTTTTGAATCATCTTGGGCCTTGTTGAAACATGAGGCATTAGTTAAAAACATTCAAACATTAATGATAAAACTAAGGAGAATCGCTTATATATATTTTGCTCTAGTAGGACATTTAATTTATGATATGAAAGGGATGGAAAATATTGTGCTCTAGTAGGCAATTTAATTTATGATATTTAATTTTGTGTATTTTGATCAATATTGTATTTTTTTTAATAAAATTCATTTTTGGAAAAAAAATGTATGGAATTATTTCAACGATGATGTGTTTGGAAAATTGCATATCCTATTCGTTACAAATTTACTTCATAATTTTGAAATGTAGAAATATAAATATTAATTAGATTGGGTTGTATTGTTTTGCATAAGAGGGTAATCGATAGATTCCTTGCATGAGTTAGTGAAATTTTATATTTTACAAGTACTAAAATACATTTAAATTAAAATAAATGCACGATACAAGTATTAAAAAAAAGGAAGTATGACTGTCCCAAATAGGTAAAATGTCCAAAGTTTTCTCAATTTATCTAATTGGGAAGCAATGCAAAGGACAAGAAAAAAATACCAAAATAAACATGGAAAGAAAAAGAAAGTGGTAACCTGATTCAATCACCAACAAAAAAAAATCTATAGGTTGTCCTGATATCTTCGTGGTCCTTCTTACCACCTAAAACAAACTAAGATGAAAAGTTTCCCTCTTCTCAACAAACCTGCACAAAAATATAACAAATTGAAAAGCAATAGATTTAATAAGAAGAGATATTCATTTTATAACCAAATAAAAATAGACCAAGTACCTAACTAATCTATACCTCAATACATTTAACATAAAATCATCCTACCAATAACAAGTAGAATTGAAAAATAAATGACTACATGACTAAAAAAGTTAGTCACAACAATATTTTTAAGCTAAATATGACTAAATTTAGAAACATGACTAAAATGACTAATTTAGTCATTGGATAAAAAAAAAAACTAAATAATATGTTACATATTTTTTTATTATAAAACAATGACTAATTACTCCAATAGACTACCATTTCATTATCAATCACTTATAATTATTTATATTGCTCATTAACTAGTACTTAATTATGATTTTATTCATAAACATAGGATGATCTTCATTTCTAACACTCACATATTCTCTAATTAGAAGGATAAGTTCAACATATTCAGTAATACTAGTCCAAAATGTTGATCTTATTGATATTATATAAGCCATGTTGATCTTATTGATATTATATAAGCCTTTGTGGAATTTTGGTTTGTGGCTCAATGTATCCTTGACTCTATGATGAAGGTATTATCTTTTGACATATAAGAACTACCGAAGCCCCAATATAATATATAGATGAGAAATCCCACTGACTTGATTTTGGTCAGTTGTTGGATGTATAAATAAATGTAACAAAAGGAAATTTGTTGAATAATAATTAAATTAGAAGTTCTTATTTCCCCATGGTAATTTTACATTTTAACAACATGGTTTCCACTTAAAATCATGTATATTATTGTTATTGTTGTTTGCTGGTTTATGTTTAAATCTATAACATATATTTAATAAATTATACAAAACATAGTTATATTAGCTATTAATATAATATAATACAACTAAATTATATATTATTTAAAATAAATGTAAGTTATATATAAACTATTGTACATATAAATTATAATATATTATAACTATATAAGATTAAAGTTATTGATAATATATAATAATTATTAAAACTAATTCTAATATAAATACCAAATTTAAAAAATAACTATACAAAAACCAAAAACTCACTGGTGGAAAAACACATGTGCTTGAGGTTGTAATTATCAATTAGCGAAGGATTCTAGTTTTTCTTTTTCTTCTAATTGAGGATTTTAGTTTTAGTGTTAAGTTTGGAGAAGAGAAACCAACAAAACCATTATCCTCTTCAAATCTTGACATATATGAGCAGGAAAAGGCCATCAAGAAAGCACATGTAATATTTTTAACTAGGATTTTATTATTTTCTAGTGGAGGATGAGGATAATCCCATTAAGGAAGAATGTATAATACTTTTCACTAGGGTTTTGTTATTTTCTACTAATATTAAAAAATGATCTTAATCTTATAATGGTTAAAATCTTGTTGCAGAATGAAACATGCAAGCAAACCAATCACGTGTTCAATCTCTTTACATTAATGTATTAAGATATGGTAATTTGTGTCTCTCGTTCATTATTATGATGAATGGATATTTGAGGTTTTTTTTGTAATTTCTTCCCTCTAGGAGTAGCGGCATGCAATTCTTGAATATTCGTAGAAATTATTGGCTCCATTTCATATCAAATTTGGGTTGAAATAAAGGATGAGTTGTTCAATCTATTATTTGTTCTCCAAATTCTATCATGGGCATCCCAAAAATGGTCATTGAAAACCCTTATATGCAGTTCTATTACCAATACCCTTCTCAAAACGTCCCTGTACATGCCCTATTACATGAACCCTAGGGATTTAGTTATACAGATCTAGACACTACTAGGGAAGGAAGGAATTCCATGTTTTTTAGGGTCACATGTCTTGGTTAGTGACTACCAACTCAATATCACAATGGATTTTATGTACAACATAGGATGAGATGTATAAAATGTGAACGAAGAATTTCTCACAAAAGCAATATCCAATACAAAGCAAAATTTCTAGAATCTTGTTGTGAAAATCATATTTCACAAATTAGAGTTGAATTATCAGAGTTTTAGAACAAACCCGATGAGCATGATCAATATTGGAACCCCAAAAATATATAGACTTTTATACTTTCTTGGGAATGGATATTAAGTTATGGATCTATGGACATAGTGGATACAGAGCTAGATCAACTTCGTTTGACTTGTTTTTGTTTGAGTTTAGACTCAACAACCCACCAATTCAACATTCCTTGGACATATCTTGACCAATATGTTGATGTAATTGTAAATTCAGAATGTATTCACTTGTATTTCTTATGTATTGTAACCCGATGTTTATTTTGGTATGTATTTGTAATGTAGTTGAGTCATGTCATGCCCTGAGGTTCCTATTGAGAGTTTCTATAATGTAAACAAGTCATGTCAAGTCAAGGTGGGTAACCCTCCTATTCTCTAAGGGTTAAAGTCCCCGCAGTTCTAGGGCACTAGGGTTATTAGACTCACCTAGTGAAGTTGGCCCTAGTTGGGTTTAGTCAAGTCAGGAATTAGTATAAATAGAGAGATAACATCTTTATTTATCACACACTCACTGACACTCAGTTGTAGCACATAGCTGAGGAAGAGAAAGACACTAGGGCAAGGAAGAAAGAGGTTACTACTGCCGGGAGATCATCTTACTATTTTTGGGTTTCACTTTGGTGCTGATTCTATCTCTGAGGAAGTTGCATGGTTTTCTCCATTTATGGTTTCCTCGAGGAAAAACACTGTGTTCATTGTCTCTTGTGTTTGATTGATGTGCTTGTTGTTCTCTCAGTTAAATATCCTAATGTTATGCTAGCTTAATGTTAAAAATATAACATGGTATCAGAGCTAACCTGAGAAAAAGACACTTTACACTGCAGGAACTAGGGCTTCCTATTTTGTGGATCTCTCTCCATAGATTTTCAGCAAAATTAAGGTGGAATAACTCTCTTCCCTACGGCGCATCTTTCTATTGAAGCAGAATCCAATTCTGAGGTTTTTCAGTTTTGGACCCAACACTGCTGCTGTAAATTGGGGATTTTCAAAGAAGTGGAATTTTTTAGTGAGCCCAGGCATGGATTGATATCCTCCCCAAAATTGAAGTTAGGGATCAAAATCAAAGCATTTGGTTGGACATAAATGTGGAAAAGCAAAACCCTAATCTGCTCCTGAACCAGCACTGCAGGATTTTAGCTCCAAACCCAGATTTGACATCTTGACCTGGTAAGATCTAAATCTTTTGTATTTCCATTTGAGGTTCTCAGTTAAGATGTCTCATCATACCAATCTTGATGAAAATATTGAGGGAGCTGCTAACTTCTGAGCCTAGAAGTATAGGATCTCCCTGGTCCTGGAAGAAAATGAGTTGGACTCCTACATCCATGAGGAGGTTCTAGTTCCAGAGGGAGATGAGGCCAAGGCCTTACATAAGAAGAAGTTGGTTATGGCAAAGAGGATAATTGCTGATTCTATCAAGGATCACCTCATACCACAGGTGTCCTCCCTCAAGACACCTAAATCCATGTTTGATGCCCTAATCAATTTTTTTGAAGGGAAGAACATTAATAGGAAGATGACTCTAAGGAACCAGTTGAAGAATGTAAAGATTCAGAATGAGGATACCATCCAGTCATACTTCACAAGGGTCTCCCAGAACAAAGAATAGCTGGAAGCATTAGATGAACAACTGGGGAATGCATAAATTGTGATGACAACTGTGAATGGCCTCCCTAGGTCATGAGATTATTTCATCCAAGGAATCTGTGCTAGGAAGAAGTCAGTCAAGTTTAGTAGACTGTGGGAAGAATGTTCACAAGAAGAAGCTCGGATAGTAGCTTGAG
>LPNX010637506.1:0-29040 GCA_001517045.1 Pseudotsuga menziesii | reverse complement strand
ATCATAGTTAGCCACAATATCAATCATAGCCTTTTTATGAGAAGGATCACAACCTTTGAAAGCATCGGATGCTTCAACATCTTTTGCTCTCACAACCATGAGCTTGTATCTCTTATTAGTGTTGATGAGTCTCTTCATCTGTCCTACACTAACAAGAGAGGTGTTAGCCTTCATACTATGAGCTCTCACAATGTACTCCACCTCATTTTTGGTGAGATGGTAGTTGTTCTCATGACGGAAGAGTACTGCTTTTCGATCGTACAAGTATGGGCTTCCCAATACGATACCGCAGATGTCAAGAGGAACAACATCTAAGTCCACCTCATCGATCAACTTTGAAGAAATAGCAAACCTTAACCTGCATTGCTTAGTCACCTGTAGCTCAGCATTATCACATACCCATCCAAGAGGATAAGGCTTGGGGTGAGGTTTAGTCTGTATGCCCAACTTCTTAACAACTGATTATGAGATCAAATTTACTTGAGAACCCGTATCAAATAATGTTTCAATATTTGTATGCTTAGACACAACTCTGATGTGAAACAACTCATTTCTTCTTTTATCATTTTCTTTAGAAACATGAGTATAACTTGAACCAGTATGAGGAGTTTTGTTACCTTGCATTCCCACGGCTGTAATCATGGTTTCGTCGCCTAAGTCGGAACCCAAATCTCGTTGCATTGTTGCAACAGTATTTTTCTTCTTTTTGCTTCCATAATTATTTGGCCTCTGTTCAGGATGTAACTTCCAACAACTTTCTTCATCATTCCCATCAGTTTTGCAATGGTTGCAATGGAGCTTTCCTCTTTACTTCTTGGTAGTAGATGTCTTCTTGCTCTTGTCTTTTTTCTGGAATTTGTGGTTGTTGTTGTGCTTGAAAGGCTCCTTCTAATGGTCTTCTTGAAAATGATTCCCTTTGCTCTCAAGATGAGTAGCCTGAACACTTGCTTCATCCACACTAGTAGGATTTAACAACAGCAAAGTATGGCATAGATAATGATGAAGAGCACTAATGTAATTCAAAAGAGTGTCAGGAGAATCTAAAGAAATATTCAACTCTAGAGCTTTCTTTCTAAATTCTTCAGTAAAATTCTGAACACTCTGACCCTTTCCTTGTCTAAAATTTTTCCAATCCATCATAGCCTTTTGAACATAACCCAATGGATAAAATTGCTTACATAAAGCAGAAATGAAAGCAGACCACGATGAGAGAAGATTACCCATTTGTTTGCTACCTTGCTGAAGCTTGCTTTCCCACCATACAAGTGCGGTGCCTGTTAGCCGAAGTGAAGCCAACTAAATCTTCACATCTTCTTCTTTGATCTGCTGGACTCGGCAATAGACCTCAATTTTCCTTATCCAATTGTTCAACTTCTATGCATTCACTTCCCCATTGAACATGGGAAAATCAAACTTCACATCGAGCTTCAATAAGGGCTTCTTTTGAGGCTCTTTGTGAGGAACCTTGGAATGCTGAGAATGAGATGAGGAAGAAGCACTTGAATTTGTGCTTGAAGATGAAGGTGAATAGGGAGGCTCAGGAGGCTCTTTTCCACCTCCTCCATGGTTAAATCAAGCGTTTCCTTCATCCTTCACTTCCTTGTCTTCATTCTTTACTTCACTGCCTTTTCTTTCTTTTGCCATGCATTCTTCATAGTTTGCAAACAACTTGTCTACCTTGTCGGTCATCATATAGAAGATCTTGTGAAAGTTTTCCTCCATCTCAGTGCGGGCATCATTATCATCCATCTTCCTCCTTCGGTGTGCACGTCCGATCTCGCAATTGTAAGGCTGTAATTTCCCCTCACCAGCTTGTAGTTTATCCCTCGTGAGCATCTACACTCACAATCCAACGTCAAATAACCTGCTTTGATACCACATGATCCGAAAACAAGATATTTGCTACTCTATGAAATTAACATGAATTGCATACAGAGCATGAATGAAGCTCACAAATCCATAAGAAGAGATCCCAACAGCATAGACAACACGCACATAAAGACAACAAGTTGACAACGAAGTTCATCTAGGATGGACTATGTCTCCGGGCCTGCTTCTCAATAGGAGGGCCGATCTATAATCTCAGCATAAGGCAAAATACATGGCAATGATACAATGATACCTTGGCAACAATGTTCAGGAAGAGAATCGCTGCCCAAAACACAACAAGACTGCTTCCAGCAACTTCGAAGCCTGAAGATGGTGTAAAATGAGTATAAACACTCGTGCCTTCCTCATGCAAAGCTACGCAATATCCCTTCTCTCCTTTAGATACAAAGTCTCCACTCCAAAGCATGAGTGGGAAATGGAAAATGAAGGGGTTTATATAGGTTGGCTTTCCCTTCTTCACATGACTCTCATGGATTCCTTTGGTTGCAACTAATTTGCCTATCTCGGCCTTGGTTACAACTTCCCCAAGTTGGTTTTCATATGGTTGGGCTTTTTATTAAATAATAAACCAACTTGTTACAACTTCTTTACAAATATGGCATGTTTGTTTTTGGTTACAACCATGCATTCACTTCATAACAACTCAAGGAATAAAAAAAATGAGTAATATGTGAGTAATTTTTCCACTCACTTCAAATATTAATCATTTTACAATTTCTCATGAGTAAATGCATGAATGTCCTAAAACTCATTTCAAGCACAAATGCATGCATGCTAGTCATCATGCCATTTCATCATGCCATGTCACCATGCCACATCACCATGCCATGTCATCATGCCACATCAGCATGCCATGTCATCATGGCACATCACCATGCCATGTCATCATGCCACATCATCATGCCATGTCAGCATGCCACATCGTCATGCCACATCATCATGACACATTATCATTCCATGTCAGCATGCCACATCATCATGCCATGCCATCATGTTTGTATAGTATAGATGCCACGTGTCACCTTGTCAGTGGTGCCACGTGTCACCTCTTTTTTGCCAAATTTGCCTGTTGACCTTATAGAACAGAAAGCGATAACTTTCTCATACAGAGTCCATTTGAAGTTAAATGAACGCCGTTGGAATCGTCTCGATGAGACCTTCGATCTGGTGCTACTTTTTACTGAGATTGGAGGACTTCAAAATTTTTTCCTTCTTGGATCCTCCTGGATCAATTACCCACCCAAAGGTTACATAAATTATAAAAATGCAATTTTTAATATTTTAAATAATTTGATAATAAATAAAAAAATATTACTAGTTTTTTTCTTTTTTTTTCTAGAAGAAAAAATCCTGTCCTTGATATTCATTAATGAATCAAAGGGCATTTATTGTGCCGACCCAAAAGCTGGGTTACAATCATAAAAAGAGGATCCATAAGAAACCTATCAGTCATATCATGAAGGAGTCACATTACGACAAATCAACAAGGGGGACAAGTTCACCAACAATACAATATCCCATTAGAATAAGCTGCCACTCACACCATATCTACCGTGAACTAAAGAGAGTAGAAGAACAGTCTAAAAGGAGCCTACTCCATAACAAATCATAATGTGGTGCTGTAGATAATAAGGAGAACATGCTCCAGCACCAAGCTCAAAAGAGCACAAAACAATCCTGATAAGTCAAATGAACTTCAATAAATTACGAGAAATTACCAGATCTCGGAGCCAAAGAAAGTGCATTTTTAGAGAGGAAATATGCAAGCTGATTAAATTCACGGTAGATATGGAAAAAAGACAACTCTAGAAAGCAAGAGCAAAGCTTCCTAGTGTCCCTACACCAATGATAGAGTTCCGGTGGTGAGAAGGAGGCTGTACCCTTTGACCAGTTGATAATGACAAGTGAATCGCCAAATATCCCGAGCTTGGGTATCCCCATCATTTGGCCTGTATGCATGAGGGCCCAGAGCCCTATTAGTTCAGCTTTTGTGTTGGTGCATGGACCTGCCCCCAATGCAAATTCAAGGTGGTGTGACTCATTCAACATCAGATAGAAACCAACTCCTCCTACCTTCTTAGAAGATGCCCCATCAAAGAAACCACAGGGGAAGTGAAGCTCAGGACCCATGCCCAAGGATCTTGCTTTTTTTTACCTTAATGACTGATGGGTAGTACATTTGTGAAAGATAAGCAATCTGATGAAGAAGGCTGATGACAGGAATTTTTTTCCCTTCAAATATATAAGAGTTTCTCACTTTCCAAATAGTCCACATAGCGAGGTAAGGGAGATAACATAATGCTGAGTGGATAGAGAAACAATCAGCCCACTTATCCAAGAAAGAGCAGAGATCCTCAGATTGGAAGGCGAGAGTGAAATGGTAATGTTCCATTAGGCAAGAGATCATATTCCTCCAAACAGGGAAATGAAAAAATAAATGCTGGACACTGTCAATATCCTTGCTACATAGGGCGCATATCCCAGGTCCTATCCATCCTCTCTTCTGGAGATTATCCCAAGTGAGAAATTTGTTCCTCAATGCCAACCATACAAAATAGCAGATTTTTCTGGGAAGAGTTCCTGACCATATATGTCTAAGAACTCTATAGCCTGCCGAGGGAGATAAATTAGCTACAATATTCTCATATAATAGTTTTGCTAAAACTAATCCATCAAACTTATTATAAGCCCACATTAGGGAATCAAACTGTGAATGAAGGCGAATACCACCGATCTCCAAGTTTCGAGTAAATGAGTCCCATGCTAATTTCCATTCCCCAGATACATAGAGATCCTCGGCCGAGTACCAGTACTGAGATCTCGAAAGGATGTTACGGGCTTGTGAGAGAGTGACACTGTCCAAGTCTTCCAGAAATTCAAGAAACCCAACAGGCCAACTTAAAGCATCAGGAATTCTGATAATAGGATCAATTCCAATTTGCACTTGTTCACCATTACCCACTTGCCATGCTAGACATATACCAAGCCATGGAAGGGTTTGTAAGAACCCTCTCCAGAAAATAGATACACCACAAATGCTAAAATGCTTACCTCTGAGCCATGACACAACAGACTATTTTTTCAAGTATTTACTAAGAATGACACGATACCATAAACTCTCATTCCAAATCACTGACCAAAGATTTTTTAATATAAGAGCAATGCTGAACCAAAAAATATTCTTTATACCCCAACCCCCATACTCTTTCGGCTAGGCAAGAGTCTTCTAGTTGACTAGATGGTAACGGTGTTTATTGCCGAGGAGCCCCATAAAAAATTGAATTCTGTAATTTTGAGTTTATTTAGTATAGAGACCAGTATTGGAGCAAGGCCTAACCAACAGACCGGAATACTAGATAGTACAGCTTGAACAAGGGTCAGACGACCTCCAAGAGAGAGGAGTTTATGTGCCTAGTGAGAAATTTTGCATTCAAATTTCTGAATCAGCCAGTGCCAGTCACTTACCTTATACCCCAGAGGATTGAGATAATAGCCAAGGTAATTAAAACCTATAGTTAAAGGCTCCATTTTATATGGCAGGGCTTTGGAAATATCTGTGTGAATATCAACATCCACATTATTATGAAGAAAACAAGATTTATCCATACTGATACACATCCCTGAAGCTTTGCAGAAATTTCCCAGAATAACATCAAAATCCATCCACTCAGACAAGGTACCTGTGCCAAGTAGGATCACATCATCTACAAAGAGGAGATGTGTAAGAGCAAGAGAAGATCATTTTGATACCTTTAATGATACCATGGTCTCTTGCATCAGCAATCAAAATGCTGAGCCCTTCAATAACTAGTATAAAGAGAAGGGGGGATAGGGGGCAACCCTTTCTGATGCCCCTAGTTGCTGTGAAGAACTTCGAAGGTGTTCCATTGAAAAGTACTGCAAAGGTAGTAGATGTAAGGAAAGCCATTATCCAATTAACAACCAGAAGAGGAACCCCAATCTGAATGAGGATGAGTCTGATAAAAGACCAATTAACATGATCAAAATACTTAACCAAATCCAGTTTGAGGATGAGAGCACAAGTATTTTTGGTTTTCACTGAGTGGAGAGATTCTTGTACAATACCAATAGGTTCCACAATCTGTTGATCTTTCAAAAAACCATATTGTTCAATTGAAATATGGGAGTCCAAGAAAGGCTTCAGCCTTAGCAATCACCTTTGAAATCAATTTGTATAATAAATTGCATAAGGATATTGGCCTAAAGTCTGCAAAGGTTATATGATTATCCTTCTTTGGAATTAATGCAAGAAAGGTAGAGTTAAGGGAGGGAGGGATATATCCTGAAACCTTAGAGTAGTCCACAGCTGACTGTAATTCATCTCCCAATAAGTCCAAGAAGTGTAAATAAAACTCAACATGCCAGCCATCGGGGCCCAGGCTCCTATCTTTATTGAAAGAGTGTAAGGCTCTCTTGATTTCAATCATAGTAACAGGTTGGGTAAGACAAAGAGCATCAACCTGTGGGATCATGTTAGGGTAGAGAAGAACGACCCTGATCTATTCCATTAAGCAAGTCTGATCGGCATCTTTAATTATATTGGCAAAATGACACTGGCCCAAATTCTTAAGTGCAGCATCATCTTCAATGGAATGACCCATATCATCCAAAAGGGACCAGATAGAATTATGATTCCTCCTACCAGATGCCAAGGCATGGAAGTATTTAGTATTAAAATCTCCATATAGATCCCACTTAGTACGACTTTTGAGTTTCCAAGTCAAAAGATAGTGTTCCAATATTTTCCTTCTTTCAGATCTGAGCTGAGATAGTGACAACTGTTCCTCATGTGTGATAATTCCATAAGAGGAATTAGAGAGAAGATTACTGATTTCCTCATCCATCCTGTGAGACTCAGACTCCATAGAAGAGCCTTTTTGTTTGATCCAAACCTTTACATCATCCTTGAGAAGACATAGATTTTGGGTAAGGAGATCCAAATCAGAACCTGAAGTAGTAGGGGACATCCTAGGCCACCTATCAATAACCCAGGGTATAAAATCCTAATCCTTAAGCCAAGATTGATTGAATTTAAAAGGGTAGTTACATGACCCAAGTGGTTTATTCCATTCGAAGCAAATAGGATAGTGATCAGATATATCAGAATGTAGAGTCCACACACGGTGGAGGAGGAGTATAGGGATTAATGAAGAGGCCACTAGGAACCTGTCAAGTCTTTTACTAATCCCATCATCACCAACTCAGCCATTCCTCCAAGTAGGACCAGAATTGGGAGGAGCAATGTCAGTTAGTCCCACAGAAGCAAATAGATGCTTGAAATGTGATGACAAAGGTTCAATGACAACCTGCTTGCCCTAGGTATCCGAAGCATTCATGGTTAAGTTAAGGTCTCCACCTAGGATCAGGTTAGGTGAGTTAAGAAGACCCCCCCTGAGGAATTTATCCCAGAAAATATCCCTGTCTTGATAAGGGCCATAGTAGTTGAGGATGTATAATGGGGTATGCAAAACACAAAAAACAACCTTCACAAGTAAACTTGCCACAGTATAAAAAGCACGACATCTGACCCTATGAGGGTCCCAAGAAGTTAATAACCCCCCAGAGATATTGGATGCACTAATTGCACAGAATTCCCAGATGGGAAGGAGCTTGGAGAAAGCATGAAGAGCAGGGAAGGATATGCACATAGTCTCTTGAAGGAGAATCATGTTCGGACGAACAAAGAGGAAAAGTGAATGAAGGCTACACTATTTGGTCTTTCCTCCCAGACCTCTAACATTCAGGAAAATAATCAGCATTAAGGAACATGTGGGTGGGGGGAGTTTTTATAAGTCCCCGGGGAGAAAAACCTCTAGCAGCATCTTTGATGTGAATAGATAGTGGGATATAGAGTGGAGAAGAAGAAGTAAGTTCCCCCATCTGGCCCTTCTTGTCTTTTTTTTCCTTACAATCACATTTTCGAATCTGATGGAATTAAGGTGGAGTGTGGATGGCGAGGAGGGAGTAGTAGCAGTAAAAATCAACAGTGACTTATGAAGGAAAGGGTCTGAGAAGGATGGGGAGGATAGTGGACTGTATGGTGAAGATGTATGAGGGGGAGAGGGGATGGTAAAAGGAAGTGGAGGAAAGTCCATACTAGAAGAAAGGGGAGGCACCACAGGGTTAAGTGTGGCAATGGGAAGTGAACGGAGAACAAGAGAGCCAACAGATGAATGTTTGTGTGAGGAGACTAATGGAGAAGACTCCATAGCGGCAATAACAGGGCAGTTTGATAACGACAACAATGGGTTCAAAGTGGCAAGTGATGGGGAACTAAGAGAGAGGTCCTGAGAGTCAGTTATAGAGGGACCATCAGAGGAGAACCTATGCGGAAGTCACCAACAGAGCCAGGACAGGGGGACAAGGAGTAATGGGGACCTTCTCCAAAACATCTATAGCTTCAAGCATAGTATTTGAGACATCATCAAAGAGTGATAGCGACTGAGAATAAATATCTTTTTTCAAATGCTCCAGCGGATAGGAAGAAGGAAGTGCTCTGTTCACAGGTGAACCTTCCAATCTGTCGCCAGTATTTACATCCATAAGGGAAGGGTAGGTATGCCGGAGATGACTAGTGTCATGGCATCTACTACAATGAAAAGGAACATGAAGATAGTTGAGTTGTTGTACCAGGAGGTGTTACTTACAAAGGATCTCCACCTCTGTAGGTAAACCAAGAGAGATATCCATCTCTACTAAAACTTGGGTCACTCTCTTGTCAAATGATAGGTGGAAGTCCTCGTCAACAACAACAAACCTACCAATAGTGTTGGTGATGCCTTCAATGATATTCAAATTCCACAAAGGAAAGGGAAAATGAGGAAGCAACACCCAAAGATGGCACTTGGTAACCCTTTCCCTAAGAGGGTCAAAGTCCGAATGCCAACGCCCAAGAACCAGCGACCCAGATCCAATATGCCAAATCTAATCCAGAATGAGGGTGGCATGAGCAGCCTCCAAAAATACAAAAAAAATCTAGCCATTCGAAAGCAGACTGATAGTAGGATTATAAGTCAGGAGCGGCTTCTAGACTTTAGATGCCCAGTCAATCCAAGCCTTTTTACCCAAACGACAGTATTCGAGATGCCCCACCAATGCACAAGAGCAAAAAGATGTCACCCGGTCGATAAATATATCATGGCTGAGGACAAAGCGAAACCAACCGTCGAGGGTCTTGATATTCTTTGTATGTCTCTTACGACGAGATTGAGTGGAGGCACCATAGTCCGCCATATGGGCATGTACCAAGTCAACCCCAAGCGTGATACAATGATAGTCCACCACCCACCACCACAAACCACACACTGGTGAAAAGAGACGGACAGGATTCCCAATAGAATCTCAGAAACCCCAAGCCAGAAATGAACCAAGGTGGAAACCACCAAAGGACCCAGATAACAAACCAATCAGACCAGTCAAGACCCACAAAAACTAGAAACCATACTGTGCAGACCAGACTAATACAAAACCTTAGTTAAGGGTAAACACATAAACCCTAGTAAAGATCAATTTGGTCAATGATACAATCAGTGTGACAAGAACCCCAAAAGAAAACTAGAGAGAAGTACGGAAGACCATAACGAGAATGTGAAAAATGGAGCAGGAATGCGAGACCGACAGGAAACCCCGGGGTGAATAACAAACCCTAGTAGGTTGAGAGAAAATAGGGGTTATCAGAAGTCAACCCTGCACATGTGGATAGGGAAAAAGAGAATCACGGGCACAAACAACGTAGAAAACCATGCAATGGTGATAGAGCAGGTGACGAAAAAAATGAAGCATAGACAGCTACCCACAAAACCATGCACACAGAGGTGACTGCAAATAGCAAAAACCTTCCCACTTTTTTTATTTGGTTGGTACTAGTCCCCCTGGTAAGGGGAGGGAATCCAAATAGTCACCATTAGTGCAATGGAAAAGGCCAAGAAGAACCCAAAAACCTAAGGAGAACAGGGAAAACAGGTTATGAGTATGACAGTCCCGGGATGAGAGTCGAGCCAACAAACCATGAGTCAGGGAAACAGGGATAGACCATCCAAAGGCGACAGGTATCATGTGGGTGTGGTTTCCCAACAAGCGATGTTAGCCAGGTGAAAACCAGAGCCATCAAAAACCCTAATGAATTCTGTTAAAGAAAAACAAAAAAAACATTAAAAAACCCTAAACCCTAAACCCTAAAAAATATTACTAGTTATATGATATTGTAAAACATAATTTTTATATTAAAAGATTAAAAAACATTCTAATTTTTTTAATCTCAAAATCTAAAAGAAATACTCAAAAGCAGCTCATCAATAGCCTTACATAACCAAGACAACTTGAAAAAAGAGTAGATTTCATAACCGAGACAACTTGAAAAAAGAGTAGATTTCATAACCGAGACAACTTGAAAAAGAGATTAAAAACCTACATAGCTATCCAATGAAAAAGAGATTAAAAACATACATAGCTATCCTAGACAAGGTACTAAACAAATCTTGGCATCTCTCAATAAAAACGTTACATGGCTATGATAGCAAGGAACGCCCTTCTAGTTTCTCCACATAAAGATTCCTTCTTCAATTAACCCAACAAAATCCTCATCATACAAATACCCACACACCTTTAACATGATCCATTTCTTGATGTTAATGTTATGACGACTACCAAAGTTTTCTTTTTTAATCAAGTTATGGTAACGTTTTAGTAGTCTCTACAATTATCACGATAAACACTATGACAAAAACTATTGTAAGAACTATAGCGATAGATACTTTTAAAGATATGCATATGCCAAGACAGTATGGCATCTGTTGCAAATCGGTGATTCATTGTAATTGGGTCGGAAGTTTTGCAATTTGTTGCTCTAATGTGGCTTACTTCATCTTACTATTTTTAACGAGCTCGAAGATCAGTTGAAAGGATACTTATGGTATCTGCTACATTTTTTAACAAGCTTGTAACAGAGAATAAACTATACTCAAAGCATGGTTTCATTTTTATGCAAGCTTGAAACCAAAAGGTAAAATTTGCTTAAAACATGGTTTCATTTTTAGGCAAGCTTGAAAACAAAAGGTAAACTTTGCTTGAAACAACCTATTTCATTTTTTAATGAACTTAACATAGAACAATAACTATGCTCAGGAATGGTTTCATTCTTATGCAAGTTTGAAACCAAAAGGTAAGCTATGCTTGAGTGGTTTCATTTTTTAACGAGCTTGAAAACAGAAGTAAACTATGCTCAAAATGACTCCCATTGAAGGTTATTTCCCAACATGATGTTTGGTGGTTGGTACTTGCCCCCAGTATAACTGTCAAGTAGAATAAATCCAACATAATGTAAGTTGGCTTCATTTTGTCTGCCTACTCTATTCGTCATCCAACTAAATTCATGGTTACTACCAGGAAAAGGTTCACCAAAAACATATGAAGAAAGAGGATCAAGTTATATAGGTAGGTGAAAAGAATGTTCAAAAACTGAGTCTTGACACAATGGAAGGATCCGTTTCATTTTTTAACGAGCTTGACACAAAAAAGGAAACTGTGCTCAAGGTTGGTTTTATTTTTTAATGAGCTTGAAACAAAAAATAAACATTGCTCAAGGTAAATTGTTTCATTTTTACACAAGCTTGAAACATAAAATAACTATGCTTGTGGGGACCTGTTTCATTTTTACGCAAGCTTGAAACATAAAATAGCTAAGCTTCAGGATATTCATTTCATTTTTTAACGTGTTTGACACATAAAAAGAATAATGCTCACATGCCTGTTTACTTTTTTAACGAGCTTGACATAGAAAAAGAACTATGCTCACAAGGCTGTTTCATTTTTTAACGAGCTTGACACAGAAAAAGAACTACGCTCACAATGTCTGTTTCATTTTTTAACGAGATTGACACATAAAAAGAACTATGCTCTCAAACCTGTTTCATTTTTTAACGAGCTTGACATAGAAAAAGAACTATGCTCTGAGAAATCTGTTTCATTGTTTAACGAGTTTGAAATAGAAAAATAACTATGCTCTTAGACATCTGTCTCATTTTTTAACGAGCTTGACATAGAAAAATAACTATGCTCTCAGACATCTGTTTCATTTTTTAACGACCTTGACACAGAATGGGAACAATGCTCGTAAACCTACTCTTACCCAACCTAATATGCAGAGGTTGGTAGGTTTCCCCCTTACATAAGAATCCAATGACTTAACTCCAGTATGATGTCCAAAAGTTGGAGCCATGCCCCCCATTTTACCTATGATGGGAAGAAGCTAATTAGAAGAAAAAGAAGGAATCAAAAGAACATGTGAAACATTTAGGGAAGTCTGATGACTAGGAATGATGGGATGGATGGGTGTAATAAAGGAAAGCTGATCAATGGTCACAATATTCTAGTCATGGGGAAAATGCATCACTCTAAAGAGTGTGGACACTACAGCTTTCGTGGAATAAACATATTCACGTCCAAGGTGCATATTGAAATCTAAAGGACCTTGGACGTCACCAAATTTGTTGCTAGGAAAAATGCACCTCATGCGGATAAGAGTTGTTCCTCTAGTCTAAATGGTTCAGATCTAGAACAAATGAGTTACAACAGAGTTGGAGTACTTTCCCTAGAAGTTGTGGAGATATGGAATGAGTCCCTTTGATGGAGTGATGTAGTTGTTTCCTATGGTGATGGCTCTTCACGGTCGTACCTGCACAATCACATGAAACAAACAAATAAGATAAAAAAGCACCAGAATATAATCCATTATTCTATGTCAGTGAATAATAAATCCAACAATAAAATACATGATTATAACATAACATATTTTATGGGAAAGGAACCAACTCTGCATTAAAGAGGAACATGAATTTTACAAACTTTACCTTAGTGTTGATATGTTCCTTCACATGGAAATGCTTTGTCCCTAAAATATCCAACTTGCTCCTTCTATGCTCACCCTACTGATTTGGCCAAAATATCAATGCAACAACATAACTTTTCTCTCTCTCAACCATGAGGTATGATCCTGCTTTTATAGGCCTTGGGAGGATAGGGATGGTTGAGTAAATGGTGGGTGAAGTGGATAGGAGATCCCAAAAGGATGGATCTCGATTCCAAGTGGTCCTCAAGTGTAGGGATAAGGGTGCCACGAAGTCTTCCTTCGAGCAACTTTGTGGAAGCCTCTATTTTTAACTTTTTACTAAGGGCACTGATTCTTCTCCACTATGAGAGAGTGGTGACAGGACATAACCGAACCTTGAACAAGAGGAGAAGGCAGTGGCATTGCCTACTATCAAGAGACTATAGGCAGTGTTAATTCATGAATTTCTTTTCTTCAGTCTTATATTTTTCTTGTGATTTTGTTTTTGAAGCTTGCTCATTTGCTTACTCCTAGGAAATTTTGGTTTAGAGTGAAATTCTGAGTTTATGCCATTTGTTTTTCATTATTTTTGTTTTTCTTATGTACTGAAGGGTTCTATAGGGTATATGTTGATTAATAGTTTCATGAATAAGCACTAATATCAAGGTTTAGTCATATAAACCTATGTTAAAGTTGAATTTGTGGTCAAATAACACAAAATTTGACTTTTGAACTTTCTTGTAGCGCAACAGTAAAAATAATACACTGGTGTGCTACAAGAAAATCGCGGGTGCTAAATTTGCTATTTTTGCGCCGAATTCTCCAATGATTTCATTCCTGGGATGACTAATCACATGAATAAGTAGTTTTGATACGTGTTTCATCAGGGTAATCATGTAAACAAGTGTTGGCTATGATGTGAGGGAGATCATGGCAGTTAGAAGTAAAGGCATGGAAAATCATGACAGACAGTGGAATGAGGCAAGATTGATGAGAAAGAGGTTCTCGAATTAATCATTACGAAGCTGGTGGAGACACTGGAATGAAGACACATTGCTGAAGAATCGGAATTGGCAGTTGAAGAAGGAAATTAGGGTTTCGCCGCGTGACAATTGGAGGTGAGCTGAAGACTTGAAGACACCTGGAGCATTCAATTCAACATTCAGCTAGTCCAAGAATCAATTTTTAACACCTGCAGAAAGCTGGGAGTGAGGTATCCTACGTGACCTTGGTCATGGACTGTTAATTTGGGCTTTTTTCTATTAATCCTTATAACGTTAAATTGTTAAAGGAAAACGTAAATTCGTGTATTCAACAAAATCTCAACGGTGAGATATCAGTCCAAAAAGGTCTAAATAAGCAGCATTTGATGTTAGTAAAGTTCAGCAACAGACCTGTTAAAGACCTTTGGTGCTATGTTTGACCTAAATTATCCAAGTTTGGCACAAAACATTCCCTGAATTGATAATAGAATAGACTGTATAGAATCGAGGACAATCAACCAAGGAGAGTTCAAGGAAGAATTGATTGCCAAAAATGTGAAAACTTGAGGAAAATAGGCTGTGAAGTCATTGACAGGTTCTGAAAATCACACAGAAGCATCATTAAGCCTTGGGAGAGCAGATGAAGAAGAGTGGGAAGACCAACAGGGCTGAGCCCACTGACCTAAATTGGATAGACAAATTTCTAGGGTGTGTTGAACTCTTTTAGAATGCTGGATTGTTGAACTTATTTAAAAATATTGATGGATATAATACTAAAGTCTCTCACAAATTTGCTCAATGTTATAAAAAATATATAGTATCATTTGATACTCTGAAGTTCAAATTAACCATAGATTTGGTGGCTGAAGCAACAGGGGTCAAGAATGAAGGAGAACTTTGGTTCAAAAAGGTGCCATTTACTTTCAATGCCCAAAGATATCTATTGCTTGGCATTGTTCTAGATTGGGGCAAGGGAGTGCCCATCCATAATTTCAGAGCTGAATGGGTAGAGCCTATCAAGGTTCTACAAAGCTACATTACATGTGAAGGAAGGTATGCTTTTGTCTTCAAGTATCATTTTGGGTTCCTTCAACAACTTAGTGGTGAATCGAGGATGAACTTGCCTTTCTTCCTGTTAAAAAGCTTGCAGAAAATGTCTAGCAGGATAAAAAAACATCAGGATCACACTGCACAGTCTATCTTTCACCATGGATTGATCAAGCTTATTATCAGCAGTGTTCTGCAAAAAGAAGGAAAGACTTGGGACTACTTTCTATTTTGGTATGGGTTCTAAAATAAACAGGAAGGACATCCTACTATAAAGTAGGTTGATAAGGGACAAACCCTAATTAGAAAATTAAGACAAAAATTGAAGGCTAAAGAAGAATAATGTGTCAAATTAGAGGAAGTGGCAGAACCTTCAAAAGGAGATTGTGAATCTCAGCAGCCTCTAGTTGACAGTGAGAACAAAAAATTGCTATTTATTCACAAGGAAACTCAGCCTGTCCAGAATGAAATACCAGCAAAAAAATTCGTGGATGAATAGATTACACTTACAGAGAAGATTTCAAAACATGAAGAAAATACTAAGTTCCAACAGCAAAGTCCCATCACAGTCTTATCTGAAGATGAAGCATACTTGTTGGAAGGGGATGAGTTGAATGTCAGTAATAAAAGTAGGGTTGGCACACAAAAGGAGTTCTACAGTCAGGAGGATAGGACAGCAATATCAAAGAAAAATAAGATAAAAGTTAAGGAAATTGCCTCTGTCATTCATCAAGGAAAAAGTTTAAGGATGGTAGGATAGCTTGCTCTAGGCTGGAGACCCAAATCCAGACCCAAAAAGAAATTGAGGCTAAACATGAAGAAATTATTAAACCCTAAGTTGAATACAGAAGGGATAACCATGATTGATACTTCTTCCTTAGATGAAAAGATTGAGTCTAGCAAGGGTGACAACAAAGGGAAAAAAACATTAAAGACAGAAGAAGAATCTAGCCTCACTGAGACTAAATTATCTGCTGTGTTTTTGGAAATACGAGGTAAACTGTTGAAGGGACAACAAAAAGATGAAACTGAGATTTCTTATTCAGAAAACAAGCTGTTGATGGATGAAAATGCTCCTACTGAAACAGATAATCAAGAAAATCCAAGTGTTCATGATACTTCCACAGAGCTGCTTCCTGAGGACGAGGAAATCTTCAGAAAGCTGAACATCCCATGGCTGCCTAATGAGCTACAAAGTACAACAGGAAGCAAGGCATTTGACTCAGAGAAAAAACATTTGCAAAGAGCCATCAAGCAATATAAACATCAAATAGAGTATATGCAAGAAACAAATGATGGTTTGATTACAGCTAATAAAATACTCAGGGAAGACCTAGAAGATGTGAATGATCACTACCAAGAACTCATTGCAATTTCCAAAGAGGCATTAAAAAGGAAAAGAAGTACAGAGGTACAATTTGCAGGATTAAAACAGTCTGTCAGAAGCCTACAGCAACAGAATGAAGAGCTTACAAGAAGACTGACAAAGATGTAAATTGAGCAGCAGAAAGCTAGGAGAAAGGCCCAAGCCTTAGAGGGGATAGCTCTGTTAGCAGAAGCTGCTAAAGATCTATGGACATTGTTAGCAAAATTAGTTACTTGTTATGTTTTGGAATAATATTTTATTTTTGTAATTTCTATTTTGACAATATCCTATCGATGAGTAGGATAAAAACAATTAGGGTTTAGACTCTAACTGAATTTTGAAAGACAAGTATTTAGGAAGGTCACAAATGGAAGAAAAGGTTCAACTTTTGGATGGCTAGAGGAGGTCTCTTGACTTGTTGATAAGATAAGTACTTGAATCTCATGTGTATTTGATGAAATGATTATCAAATATATGCTCCATTTTACCCTTCAGTCTGTTCTTTGGCTTCATTTTTAGCTTGTTTAGCTACACAATTGGTAATTTCATTTCTGGTTTATGGTTTTTATGCTTGTAGTGCTTCCCTGTTGTGGATGAAATTCAATGTTATGTTCTGTTGGATACATTGTTATTATATTATGCATCTCAGTTCTTCTTTATCTGTGATTTAGTCCCTATTTGGGTTATGAATGTATTCCCTCTTGTCACCAAAATTCACAACCAGAAAAACCTTTCAAAAACCCTAAAAACCTAGTTTTGTTTGACTGAATATTTGAGATTGTGTTGGATTGTTTCTTTGTAGTCTGGAAACAATTTCTGGCATAAATAGGCATTACTAAAGAAGGTAACACTCCTTGAATTAAGGGTATAAGTGGTGCTGGATTTTCATATGCAAGATTGAAGTTTGGGCCAACATTTTCACTTTAAAACTTGGGATTTAGGGAAAATATTGATGTTTGGGACCTCATCACATGATGATGACGAGATTTATGTGTAACAGAATACCCCCCAAAGCATGATTCTAGAGGGATACGATAGGCAAGAGATTTTAAAGAGAAAATTATCACTTCGAGACAAGAATTAGCTTGATTGAAAATCATCATCAACTAGACATCTGCAATACATCAATAGTTTTGACTCATGATCAAATGTGTCCTTATCATGGCTACATACCAATACAAGGAAAAACCATGAGAGATATTAACAAACATGGCTACTAGAATACATATTAGATCCATGTGATAGAGGACTCAAACTTGGGACATAGCTTCCAGACATACACCGCAAATCTAGGTCAAATGAACACAAATTTGAGCACAGAAACGACCATACAAATGTGGATCCATGTTGGTAATTCATACAATATACCTCATCACAACTTGGGGAGAAACCTATGAGTGATTTTTGTGAAAATTAAACCCAAGAGATAAAAAAATTACACTCACAAAATTGCTAATCAAACATGCAAAATTAACACCAAAGGAGACTGAAATTGAAGCATAGCACTAATCTGTATTGAGTAAGTGTACAATAGCCAACCTTGTGAAGTAATAGGCTTCTGAAATATGTCATTACATGAGAGAATCTAATTCATAAATATTCCATTCAAAATAGTCAAAAGGTAGGCTTACTAAATCTAGTCAAATCCCCCATAGGTGCATAAAACAGTTTCCAAATCTATGAAGATGCCCATGAATTTGCTAAGTCAAGTGGGAAAGATAAAGAGGGATGGAAAGAAAACTCATACATGCTTTTATTTGGATAAAAGGAGGGAGGATGATGTGGAAAAAAAACAAGTCAACTACACATAGTCTAGCTTTTCCTTTTGCCTTAAATTAGAATAAAACAAGGCAGCTTTTCAGAAAAAGCAGATATGCACTTTGGAGGATTTGGAATAAAGTAGACATCCTAAATTGGGTTTCAAGGATGTATTCTATTAGCTGCAATATTTCACCTCCTCTGGACAGCAAGGTGTTCCACTGGTTTGAATGGTTCAGATCTAGAAAAAATAGAGGACAGAGGTTGAAGACTCTCCCTAGATGCCATATATACCTGGAATGTAATGCTTTGATAGTAACCCTATGTACCTGCAATCAGCTCAACATGAAATAGATCAAAGCAACCAAAATATAATCTACTAATCTATGTTAGTGACTAAGGAATCTAACAACATACATGTGAAATCAAACATCAACAATATATGTGGGACAAAAATCAACTTGCATTAAAGAAGTATGAAGAAGTTTACAACCAAGCCTTAGTGTTGACATGCATCTCCATGAAACCAAACATTCTCATCCCCATAAGCTTTGACTCTAGCTCTCTTTATGCTCTCCAATGGTATGGACCAAGTGATCAATCCAACATCATAACAATACCTTAAGAGTTCTCCCCCTCAACCATAGCCATAAGCTTGTATTTATAAGGTTAGATGGATAGGGATGGTTGAGAGATAGGTGGGTGAGGCGGCCTCTAATATCCTAGGAAGAGGGATTTCAAGCTCAACTAACCCACAACAGTAGGGATAAGGGATATATCAAGGCTTATCATCTAGAAGCCTCGAGAAGCTTCGCTTTTTACCCTTTTACCCAGGGTACCACATTTCTCCTTCAATGACAGAGCGGTTTTGGTAATAACCGCTTATGGACTAAGAGCCATAAGTGGAGGCACCGCTTGTGGGAAAAAGGGGATGGGTGGTGCGAACAAGGGTTACCGCTTCTGGATAAAGGGGCAAGCGCGTTGCTGGGAATTTGTATGAAAGATTGAAATTTCGTATGGGTTTCCACTCCAGAAGCTGGGATTCAGGGCAAGTAGGTATGTCAAATGTCTTATCACATGATGGTGACATGATTTTGGTATAACAAGATGCCCCCTAAAGCATGAGTCTTAGAGGGATACGATAAAGAAGAACTTTGAAAGAACAAGTCGTTACCATGAGGTGAAAATGTTGGCTCGATCGGAGCATGTCATCAAGTAGGCATCTGTAGTACATTAGTATTTTGACTCATAGACACAAGTAACCAAACTCATGGCTGCAAACCAATACAAGGCAGATCCATGAGAGGAATAAAAAATCATGGCTACTAGAATACAACGTAGATCCATGTGATAGAGGACTCAAAATTGGACATAGCTACCAGACATACAATGTAGATCTATGTGATACAGACGCAAATTTTAGCATAGCCATGACCATACAAATGTGGATCCATGCTAGATACACAAAACTCCATCGCAACCTACGGAAAGCAATGAGCACTTTAAACATATACCGAAGGTCTTCGTCTCATCTTCCACAAAGCACGATTCTATCCATGTGATTACAATGATCTGAAGTCGAACATGGTAGAAACCACTTGATTACAGGCCAATGATGTGAACCATTAACAAGTACGAGGGAGATCACCATTAATGTCAATGATTCCCAAGGTACTATATTACAATCTACTGAGTGCGAATAGATGTCCTGATGTCGAACACCCAGTCGATTCTATCGATCAAAGGTCAATTATGTGAACCTATGTCGAGAGCAAGAGAATCTATCATTAAGGCATATAGATATCAAGGTACTAAGTATTGTTTCTAAGACTATTTCCTGGATGATGAGCTGACGTCGATAGGAACAGTCTTGTCGAAGGAGGGCCATGATGAGTCCCACATCGACGACACGAAACTTAGAACATAGTTCTGGAATTATGTGAATGTAGTAACCATATGACTGACTCAAAGATACTAACACAAAGACTATGTGGAATGTAGAGGTAACACTTCTTCAAATCCCCTTTGAACATCGAACGGCATGACAAAAGACTTGGCAGCATGACTGAACGGGACAAACAAACAATCCGACAGTGGACAATGGATTATTTTGAAAGACTCAAAGGAGTGACATGACTCATGAAAGTGGATCATCACGGAGATTAGATGAATACCCAATTGACTGACATGACTGTGCAGACAAGTGCCATGTTCAAAGGTAATGACAAACAACTTCCATTATTTGAAAAATGATTCCCTTCCCATTTCCCCCATCATGATTGATGAGTGCCTATTTTTAGTTTTATGAGTTCAAAGAGGGTAACAAACACTCGATATAGCTTGTCGCAAGACAAGTCTAGACTCATATATTTTACGAACCTGAGAGAGGAGGGGTTCATTCCCAAAATGGGTCTCTCAATGTTTAATTTAACGAGCCCACTGAAAGAAAACTCGATATCATTCATGTTTAGAGAGTCTGAACGAATATGGAAGAAGACTCCAAAGGGTCCTTTTTCATATGATTTAGTCTCTAAGGCTCGAAAAAGTATAAAATAATATCTTAGACAACTCTTCCAGTCATGATTGACTTGAGTGTTCCTTTTTCGTAAATAGTCCTATCCGAACCGAAAAAGAGATGACCTACCGTCGGAAGGATGACTCTTCAAATACTTTTACGAGTATGAAGGAGACAAGTACTCGACAATATTTTCGTATTTAGGGAGCCTAAAAAGATTTTAAAGTGGACTCCATGAGGTTTCTTTACAAAATGTCACTATTTACGAGCCTGGAAAGATTCGAAAATGGACTCGATGATCTTTTCATGTTTAAGGAGTCTGAAAAAAGATGTGAAAAGAAGACTCCATGATGTTTCTTTACACAATGTCAAATTTTACGAGCCTGGAAAGATTCAGAAACGGACTCGGACCTTTGATACTAGGTTTGAAGAGCATGATCAAAGTGTCGTAATAAATGCTCATTGACCTTTTCCATTTTATGAAAGTGCGAAAAAGCCATAAAAAGACTTTCAAAGCTTTTTTCTAGAGTTCCCCTATCCTGCAATAGTCTCAGAAACAAGTGTTAAATGCATTCAAAAATAACATTAGGGATTATGACGATAAATTTTGACTAAAACATGATTTTACATCAAAACTATAGTAAGTCATACCCAAAAATGCCTATATAAGTCAAGTAAATAGTACAAAATCAAATCATTTCACTATTTACCTCTAGCAGAGAGCACTTGGAGAATTTTCTTAGCCAGGTCTTCCACAACTGATACCAGGAGTTTCCACTATCTGTTTTCAGCATCAACAGTTGCAGGTAACTACTAAGACCCTTATATTTCATTTCATAGTATTTATTTTGAGATTTGGTGGGGTTTTGGGCCCATATGGCAAGCCCTAAAACTCAAAATGCAGGCACCGTGGCTACCCCTTGTGGGATATGCGGTACCACCCGAGAACCGCGCCAATAATATAGTGGACAGGTGGTGCCACCGCCTATCTCCAACGGTGCATAGGCGGTGCCAACCATGGATAATTTGAACTAATGGTATGGGCAATATAACTTCATTCTTTTGATTTTCAATGATTTAAGGATGATTCTAATGCATACCATTATTGTTTTTGGCAGGTCTAGGTTGCTCAAAACATGGTGATATGGAAATAAAGAACTCATGACAATGAGGATGCTACTGTTGAGAGAAATGTGGGTTGTATTGCCGCATTATGAGACTGTGGGCTCCTGAAGTTATTCCGGACCCCAAGCATGGTGTCGCATGAACGGTTACTAGAACACATACTGCAAATGTGGAATCTAGAGCAGCAGTACTTCGAGGTGGGGGGCCATATACTTAGAGAGGAGGTAGAGGATATCTACATCAAGACTGGTTTCTTGAGATGGGGTGCCCCCATCTCACTGATAGGTTTGCGTGGTGGGGACATTACTACCAGAGAGCTTATAGATCGACACTGTGCACCAGGGATAGGTACATTGGGGAAAAATATCCCCATCAAGGCAGTGACGGATAGGGCTCTACGGACCGTCCTGTTTACCATGCAGAGGGTGGCTGAGAGTCATGGTGTGCACCAGGCTTCCAGGGAACACATGCTGTATGCTATAGAGGCCATGGCACCCACGGTGTTCAACTGGGCAGAAGCCATGCTTCCAATCTTCAAGGATCAGCTGACTAAGTGTCGATAAGGAGAGCTGAAGTAGTTCGACTTTGGTTCCATCTTAGCCTGCTTCTTCTTCGAGCGAGTTCCATAGATGAGGCCACAGGTGACCTTCCAGAGTCTGAGAGCACGAGACCTCTATATGATGAGGTGGGTCCAGGGCATGGCTAGCATAGAAGCAGGTAGGAAATGGGTGAAGTTCGGCGATCCGTTCTTCAGATTGCTCCAAGACCAAATCCTCATGGTTGAGGACTATGCTTACGTAGGCACAGACTTCATAGGAGATCCTGACCTACCACTCCCACCTGGAGGACAGTGGGTTGACATTGGTGAGAAGCACGAAACTCTAAAATGGATGAAATGTTTTTATGTTTTTTATGTTTTATATATTTTTATGTTAAGTGACGAGGCCTGTATATTCTCATGCATATGTTGGAGCAGTGCGACCTGGAGGAGCATCTCCATTGGATAAGCGAGCAAGAGCTCGCTTTGTACCACAGGGTGATGATATCACTGGGGAGTTGGAGGAGAACCTGGAGAGGTTGACTTTGGACATCCTAGATGCTAACATTGATGACCTCCTAATGAGATATCAGAGATCTACAGTGGGAGTACTGGGTCGATTTAGTAGGCTTCTACATAGGGTAGCTTGAGCAGTGATGTGCTATCACGAGCACAACTAGTGTATGAGACATGTACTAAAAGATGATAGCTTCAGGATTTTGTATGATGGTTTTTCCTGGAAGCCTACGTGCTTTAGAGGAGGTCTCAGGACCTATTTTTTGTAAATTTTTTCATATATATATATATATACAGACTTTTACACAGTGTTTATATGTTTCAAATGGAAAATGTGTTTTCTATGAGTTTTACATGTCTCTAAATTTTTATTTACAATGAACCATGTTTGATTTACCGTCATGAATGGGCAATATGCTAGTCTAGGATGTAGTTAGCCAATGAGTCAGCAAATACATTATGTTCCCTAGGGATATGCCTATAAGTAATAGTTTCAAATGATCTTTCTAACAAACGCACTTTCCAGAAGAGGCAGAGCAGTACCGGGTTCCTAATGGTGTAGACATGGTTCAAATGGTGAACCACGAGTTGTGAGTCCATCAAGACTACTAGATCATGAACATCCTGGGAGGTAGCTTCAGTCAGAAGATTGATGAATGCTTCATACTTGTCGATGTTATTAGTAGCGGGACCTATACAAATTGCTCTTGAATTGACCAAATATTCAGCTGGAGAATAGAGAACCCAAGCAGCCGAGGCGAGATTCAAGGCGTGGCGGTAAGCACCATCAGTGAAATAGTAGAAAGCCATTTGCATGAACAAAACATGGTATAAACAGATGTAGACACGAAACTAAAAACTATCTTGAAAATACTAAAAGCACACTGAAAGCCAATCAATATACATATATACAAGATACTATCCAAGCAAGACCTAGGCATAGTACATTTTCAGGTACAACCCATTACGAGGTTTCCCCAAAGGGATTCCATCATAATCAACAAGCTCATAATCTCCTTTCTCTAACACCTTAGAAATAACAAAAGGTCCATACCACATGGAATCGAACTTACCCGTCCCTAGTTTGTCGTATCTCTGTTCATAAGTTAAGATTAGGTCACCCTCGTCAAAGAAACCCTGGAATGCAATGCTTTGATAGTCACCCTGTGTATCTGCAATCAGCTCAACATGAAACAGACCAAAGAAACCAGAATATAATCTACTAATCTATGTTAGTGACTAAGGAATCTAACAACATACATGTGAAATCAAACATCAACAATATATGTGGGACAGAAATCAACTTGCATTAAAGAAATATGAAGAATTTTACAACCAAGCCTTAGTGTTGACATGCATATCCATGAAACCAAGAATTCTCATCCCCATAAGCTCCGTCTCTAGCTCTCTCTATGCTCTCCAATGGTATGGACCAAGTCATCAATCCAAAATCATAACAATACCTTAAGAGTTCTCCCCCTCAACCATGGCTATACACATCTATTTTTAAGGCTAAATGGATAGGGTAGGTTGAGAGATAAGTGGTTGAGGTGGCCTCTAAGATCCTAGGATGAGGGATCTCGAGCTCAACTAACCCACAACAGTAGGGATAAGGGATATCTCGAGGCTTATCATCTAGAAGCCTCGAGAAGCTTCTCTTTTTCCCTTTTTACCCAAGGTACCACGTTTCTCCTTCAATGACAGAGTAGTTCTGGTAATAACTACTTATGGACTAAGAGCCATAAGCGGTGGCACCACTTGTGGGCAACAGGGGATGGGTGGTACGAACAAGGGTACCACTTCTGGATAAAGGGGCAAGCGCAGTGCTGGGAATTTTGTATGAAATATTTACATTTAGTATGGGTTTCCACTCCAGAAGCTAGGATTCAGGGCAAGTAGGTAAGTCAAATGTCTTATCACATGATGGTGACAGGATTTTGGTATAACAGGATGCCCCCCAAAGAATGAGTCTTAGAGGGATACGATAAATGATATCTTTGAGAGAACAAGTCGTTGCCACGTGGTGAAAATGTCGGCTTGATCGGATCATGTCGTTAAGTAGGAATCTATAGTACATCAGTATTTTGACTCATAGACATAAGTAACCAAACCCATGGCTACAGACCAATACAAGGCAGCTCCATGAGAGGAATAAACAAGCATGGCTACTAGAATACAACATAGATCCATGTGATAGAGGACTCAAACTTGGACATAGCTACCAAACATACAATGTAGATCTATGTCATACAGATGCAAATTTGAGCATATCCATGACCATACAAATGTGGATCCATGCTAGATATACAAAACTCCATCGCAACCTGGGGAAAGCAATGACCACTTTAAACATACACCCAGGGTCTTTGTCTCGTTTTCCACAAAGCACAATTCTATCCATGTGATTAGAATGATCTGAAGTTGAACATGGTAGAAACCACTTGATTACTGGCCAATGATGTGAACCGTTAACAAGTGCGAGGGAGATCACCATTAATGTCAATGATTCCCAAGGTACTATAGTACAATCTACTGAGTGCAAATAGATGTCCTGATGTCAAACACCAAGTTGATTCTATCGATCAAAGGTCCATAATGTGAACCTATTTCGAGAGCGAGAGAATCTGTCATTAAGGCATATAGATCTCAAGGTACTAAGTATTGTTTCTAAGACTATTTCCCGGATGATGAGCTGATGTCGACGGGAACAATCTCGTCAAAGGAGGGCCATGATGAGTCCCACATCGACGACATGAAACCTGGAACATAGTTATGGAATTATGTGAATGTAGTAACCATATGACTGACTCAAAGATACTGACACAAAGACTGTGTGGACTGTAGAGGTAACACTTCTTCAAATCCCCTTTGAACATTGGGCGGCACGACAAAATACTTGGCAGCATGATTGAACGGGACAAACACACAATGCAACAAGGGAGAATGTATTCTTTTGAAAGACTCACAGAAGTCACATGAATCATGAAAGTGGATTTTCACAGAGATCAGCTGAATACCCAATTGACTGACATGATTGTGCAGACAAGTGCCATGTTCAAACGTAGCGACAAACAACTGCCAATATTTGCAAAATGATTCCCTTCCCATTTTCCCCATCATGATCGATGAGTGCCTCTTTTCGATTTTACAAGTTCAAAGAGGGAAACAAACAATCGATATAGCTTTTCACAAGACAAGGCCAAAATCATATATTTTACGAACCTGAGAGAGGAGGTGTTCGTTCCCAAAACGGGTCTCTCAATGTTTAATTGAACGAGTCCACTGAAAGAAAACTCGTTATCGTTCATGTTTAGAGAGTATGAATGAATACAAAAGAAGACTCCAAAGGGTCCTTTTTCGTATGATTTAGTTTCTAAGGCTCGAAAAAGTATAAAATCATACCTTAGAGAACTCTTCCAGTCATGATTGGCTGGAGTGTTCCTTTTCGGTAAATAGTCCTGTTATCCCTAAAGTTGAACCTAGACTGCAGGGGTTCAAGCTTAAAGAAATATTTTTCAAAAATATTATTCAATGAAATCAAGAAAAAAACTGGGCTGGTATGTAATTAAATATATAGGAAAATCACATAATCATTAAAGATCTGTACAACATAAAACAGAATACAAAATTCAATATCAAAGTAACTACGAGCATGAGTTTATGAAATGAGACTGACTCTGTCATTAAAAGTTTAAAAGATAACTGTATTTCACCATAAGAATCATGTAATGGGATTCAATTGACCATATACAGGATAAATTACAAAAAATACAATTCATAAAATACAAAGTCAACTCATAATCATAATCATATCAAAGCAGAACCTGTATTGAAGATGCAAAGCATTTCATGTCATACAGAATATCATCAAAACTGGATTTCCATAACTCCAATTTCCACCCCTTGACATATTATAGATTACAGTATTTATAAAAGCTCAATACCAAGAATAAGCTATTTCTATTTTCTAGAAGAAATCTGGACAAACTGTCAAAATATCTAATTGATGGAGTTTATTGAAGTCAGATCTCACTGAATTATCTTTGACTGATGAATCCCCTTCCACTTGTGCATTGAATATTCTTCTGGCTGCTAACTATATGCTTGAAAATCTAGAAATAATAAAGCCATTTGATAACTTAACTACCAACTATTGATACCAGGTGTTTTGGAAATTTGGAAGTGATCCTTTTACCAAATCTTCAAATGCCACATGATGTACTAGATTGGAATTAAAAATATATTGCAACAAAAATATGGAACCACCTCCCGATTGACCACTATAACTTGAAGTTTCTAGCTTGATCCTCGCCACTTGTATTTGAAGGATCGAATGATGCCTAAAATATGGGGTTACTCCTATGATTGCTAATTTATCTCCTTGAAGATGTCGATCTGCTTAAGTCATTGGCTTAAACTCCAGAACCAATATTTCCCAGCTGTTCCAATATTTCCTGAATGAATAACATTTCTCTGCCACCAATCTCATCAGGGGTTATGTCTCGCATACATCAATTAATTACAGGAACCAACAACTTACAACCATGCCAGATTCTTTAAAGGAGAGACAATGAATTTAACCTGTAAGTAATTTTGGAGACTAAATATACCCTTCTCTCTTCCAGTGCCACTCATTTTATAGCCACCAAAAGGTATACCAGCATAAAAAATGTCAAAGCAATTAACCCAAACTGTTCCTACATGTAGGGCATGAGTAAGAGTGTTCGCGGTTTCTATATTCTTTGTAAACACTCCTGCTTCCAAGCCATAACGACTAGCATTCACCTACTTACACTACATATACCCTGAATATATTACAACCTGAGACCTTACTTAAGCTCCAAGAATAGCATCCTGAATCTTGCTTTGCAAATACCCACTATATTCACGAGCATAGTCCTTAACATGGTTTGCTGTGTCTACAATACGCATGCAGGCATAGTCTATCCGGTCTACACCAGGGGGATGCCTACCCTTAATGTAGTTGTAAATACATGATATGGAAGATAATGCTACCAATGCAAAACCTCCAATAGACAAGAACCCTACAACTGCTACAAACAACACAGTTGCCATGGGTATCAATATGGGACTAAAGAATATGAGAACAACAGCGAGAAACACCAACCCTACAACCATTCCAGTTAATGTGAAACCCATTATCACTTCGTTTAAATCTTTGAATTTCATAATTGATTGTACAGGGCCAAATATTTCATCAGTAGCTATGGCCATGTTATCCCCCGAAATGTTATTCCCATACCTGAACTTCTGAGGAAATTGTTGGCATAATATAGAAGCCCTTGGTACCAATTTTCAAATGGATGTCCAGAGGAGAGCCTCATGGAGATGGAACACTTGTTATTGTCTTTGTAGGTTAGGAAATATTATCATATTTTCTCTTCACTTCAGACACAGTGCCAGAACCTCCAGAGTTGCAGACTGTAACAAACATACTATCTTCTTCATTGATGAACATCCGCTCGTCAAGTTCCCGTCTGTCATATATTGCATCTTCATAATCCTTTTCTTGGATTTCAATGCTTGATGCAACTGAGCTCTCTTCCATAAGACCATCAAAATAAGAGAAGGCATCTGTGTCAATATCCTTTAACTCTTCTACTTGGCATTCTGAAGTTGGACGTGGGCTTTTCTTCAAAATGTCAACAATTAAGTTATTGGTGATTTTAATTGTTTCTAGCAAATCAACGTCCGAGGCATGAAATATATTGCATAATGATGATATAAGATCAACCCCCTGTGACAAGTTTTGCACCACTCTCTTTCCCAGCCTTAATATAACGCAGAATTTTGTTAAACTGCTCTTGGTCAATCTGAGGACCTTGCTCAACACCTTTTCTAAAGGGATCACCAACAACACGACTAAGGCACCATGCTTTTTCCTTTTCTACAAATTCATCAAAACACACAAATTGTAAACTTTTCTTCCACATGAGTGCCATCATGATTGATTTTCTATCTGATCTCGGTATTCAAATTGAAACCTGAATGGTCACTTTGACATTTGGATGCTGCCAGAAATTGAAATTTTGTTGGAGCAGATCTGATGATAACATCTGGCTTTGTCTGGGGATGGCATGCTCCCTATGAGCTTCCAAGAACAAGTAGACCTGTTCCTTTCCAATGAAACCATCTCTGATAACTACACCCTGTCCTGCCATTCACTGCTTTGAAAATAAGAAATACCAGTGCCTTGTTTCCATTGGGATGGAATCTTCATCACAAATATCTAGTACTTTAAAAAGGTTGAAAACAAACTACTGACTGAATCTTTAAACTATTTTGCAAATTGAAATAATCATTTCATAACAATCTGATCACACTATACAAACTTAAAGAAATGCTTGAAGCATCGAGCTTATTTATTTACAGCTCCCATTCTAATCATCTGCTTTCTTTTGATTAGGTAAAATCATGCTTCCAATGAAGCCATAC
>LPNX010637488.1:8978-29840 GCA_001517045.1 Pseudotsuga menziesii | reverse complement strand
ATCTTCCATTAAATTGGTAGACACTAAGGCCAAGCACATATTATTCTTTCACAAACTAAGAAGCTATTACATTATCTTCTTCGTAGTTTTTTCTCCCTCATTTAACCACAATTTATTATTAGCACTTTGCTTAATGTGTAAAAAATATTAAAATATTTATCAACTTCAACCTTAAGTCTTAATCTAAACTTCTATGATGAAAAAAAATTATTTGTAAAATAACCTAAGCAATTATGTGTAAAAAAATTTATTTTATTAATTTGAAATCATTTCCCTAAAGCAGCACTAGTTACATTTAAATACCCAGTAGCTGCACCTGTTGAAAGAGCTTTATTTCTAGTAGCAGTACTTGCAGTCGATGACCTTTTCTGGCCTTTCTATAGTGGGGGGAAAAGGAACAATGAAAACAAACATCAATTCTAGTAAAATGGCAATTTCAAGGATCAAATTCGAACAAATTCGATAACAAATGAAAATTTGAATAATGTAACGAAAGATACAATTGACCGACATTCATCCAGTTGGATAAAAAGTCAGAGAGAATGGTTCACCTACATAAGGAAATACCTATGCCTAGGAACTGGGCACGGTTACTCTTGCTACTACTGAATTCATTTTATCCATCATTTTACCTAGTGCCAATTTCAGTTGCATATCCACCAAGGCAAGCAAATCCACCATCATCACCAGTTTCTAGTCCTCAGCTTCTTGCTTGAAATTCACGCTCTATAGGTACGCTGGTTGGGATGCTCGGTCTACTTAATCAAGGTAAACCGTCAGTGGAAATTACAGAATATCCATTTAGAAGACCTACTCGGTTGGGAATTAATAGAGAAAAAACATAAATCAAAAACAATATTTATATTTATTTTACAAATAAATAAATAAAAATTAAATATATTAATTTTATGAATAAATAATAAATAATTAATATTCATTCCGTTAGAAAAGTATTTGTTAATTTGAAATCATTTTTATTATTAAAATGAAAACAATATTTATATTTATTTATAAACAAATAAAAAAATTAAATATAATATTTTATGAACTAATAATTAATATACATTTCATTATAAAATTGAATAATTTATATAATTTTTTAATTTTAACAATAAAATGTATATATTATGTTTATAAAATCATTAAAATTAATTATATTTAACAAATTTAACTAATCTATTAAATTTATCAATAAAAAACAAAAAAACAATTATATAAAATGTTTTAAAAATCTATTAGAAAAAAAATCAAAATTTTTCATTCCATAAAATATAGAGTTAATTTATATGACTTATTAAATATATCAATAAAAAACAAAAAACAAGTATATCAAAAATGTTTTGAAAAACTATTAAAATGAAAAAATATTAAAAATTGAAATAAAGTTTACGTAGGCATTCAATTTTTCAAAGAAGCTAATGATTGCACCAAGGGAGCCCATGGGGAAAAACATCAATGGGTGCGAAAGGTTCTCTAGTTCTAAAATACTATCCAATTTTCCCAAAGAGGTTAATGACTACTCCGAGGGAGCCCCAAGGGAAAAGCACCCTTGATTGCGAAAGGCCCTCTACAATACTTTTTTAGGCCACTTGCCTCAATAACCACTGTAGCATCCAACCCAAGTATAACCCAATAACCAACAATGTAGCTTTGGATCATTTGTTATTCTATGAAATTTAGAACAATTTGCAGGTCAAATATATTTAAAACACATAAACTGAGAATGATGGATCTGACCCTTTATTTCCCCCGATCACATGCGTTTTTCCCAATTGAACTACAAAAACACCACATAAAAAAACACCTTACTGACATTGCTGGCATTCTAAACATGCCAACTTGCACATACTAAACTTGACACAACAAAACAAAATATGCATTAAATTTCTTACCCTACCTCACTCCTTGCAACAGGAATGCCAAAATGTTTACATAATGTTATTACAAGAAGGATGTTGTCACAAGGTAAAAACAAATTCTGTTGCATGAATGCTTCTCATTCTAAGCATGGAGATAAAAAAATGTGGTTTTACTATATAAGTGGGAAAAATATAGTAGTCCTTAGAAGTTATAAACTAGATGCCAAATAGTAAAACCAGCTTTAATAAAGATATTATGTGGAATTTGGTTATTAGTGCGTGGAAACTCTTAATACAATTAAATTTATTATATTTTTAGAAATTAAAATTAACCTATATTGAAATAAGAGAAATTGAATTACAATATTCCAAAATTGTAGTTAACATGTATTTAATAGTGAACATTCTTATCTAAGTGTACACATCCATTTTAAGGGCAACGACCAACTAAGAAATAAAAAATCCTAACCAAAAATTTCAAATATCCAAAAAATTCAAATGCAAGCATGACTACAACACACCAATGTTATGAAGAAATGTGAATTTAGAAAGGCTGAATGATAAAAAAAATTAAAAACCATCACCCGATTTAAAAGGAATAAGAAGAAAGCTTGTTATTTGAAGTGATAATGCATGTCATAAGCTTAGATTTTGAAAAAATATTAAGTGAATAGAAATATTTTCATCCTCTATATTTTAGTTTCTTACATCTTGAAATAGAACTCCGATGTAGTTAAACCCACACCAAGGTCAACCTAAACATTAACATTAGAGCATGATGACTATGGAAATAATATATCTTTCTGCACCTTCAAATGTTCACAAAAATTTCAACTGGTGATATAACTTTAATAAAGATCCTCAATGAACTTGGAATCCTCTAGCAACACAAAAAAGTATGATCCAGTAATAGTTTCTTTGATATCAGAATCTTCAAAACTTCTAGCAACAATATTTTTTTAAGGATTTCAATTTAACTTTATACTATCTTAAATTATCATAATGTATTAGCTTTTAATATCATATGAATATAAATTCCATATCATAATTTATTAGTTTTTAATATCATATAAATATAAATTCCATTATTTTATAATTAATTGACCTTATAAATAATTTAATATAATATATTATTCATCCATCTACCAAAACTAAAATCGATTATAACTTTATTACTAAATAATATTTCCTTTCTCTTTCAATATGATCGTGGTGGGTTGGTTTTCATGTGGAGTGAATGAATTTATATAAAATAATAATAATAAAAACAATAGAAATACACACTTTTTTTTATTTGTATACATAAGAATGTCCCTTTTAATTATAGTTTCGTGAACACCTAGGCTTTAAGAATATAAGTAAAAAAAAAGAAAGTTTCAAAAATATGGTACGAGGTTATTGGTAATCAACATAATAAACATTACTGTATTGGAAGGAACATACAGTAAGGACTAAAAACGCTGATTAGGGATATTCACAACAGGTGGCAGACTGCAAGGATGACGAATCAGGGATCTTCACACATGGACGTCCGGTGATAGCAAGTGGAGTATGTCGTGGGCACTGCCTTTACCCATCACTGGTATATATCAATCGAGAGGCTTGGTTAGCGAGCTGATTTTTTCTTGCATTTTCAGTTGGAGAGAATGCTGAGCTTGGTGATCAATTTCCTTACAGGGTTGTAGTGTATTCGGTAAGGTGTCTGGCTCGACTATGTCTGTTTTCTTCTTGATGCGTTGAATTCCTGAAATTTGTTCCAGCATTATAGCCATTTTTGTCCAAGCTATGGAGTGTTTGTTTTTGTTGAATCCTGCATCAATCTGAACTCGTTTTAAAGTGTTCTTTCCTGATTTGGCCGCTTCTTTATATCTTTCTTCAAGCTTCGGCAAAATTCTCGCCATCCTTTCACTCATTCTTGTTTTTGTTGAATCCTGCATCAATCTCAACTCATTTTAAAGTGTTCTTGCCCGATTTGGTCGCTTCTTTATATCTTTCTTCAAGCTTTGGTGAAATTCTCACCATCGTTTCACTCATTCTATAGCGTCTTGACCACTTTGGAGGTTATTCTACTGCTTTAACCATTTTTTTCGCAAATACGGACAATTGTCCCTTATATATAGCACGAACTTACTTATTTCTTTATCTAAATGTATAAACGACGGGTTCCTTTTTACTCTGTCATGTTTTATACAGTTCACGCATTGCAATTTGTCATGTTTTATACAATTCACGCAGTGCAATTCGAATCGGGACATATTTTAATGCCTTGAAAAGACACTTGTGAGATTTTCGTCGATATGGCAGTGATTTTGTGGTCTCAGCAAGACATCAATTAGGACACTTTAACGAAGTAAGTTTTGAATGTTTTTGTGATAATATGTCGTTATGTGTCAATCCTTCTACATCATGTTTTTAACTATCGCCATTAGATTTTGTTCTTCCCACGAGAACACTCTGTTCAAGGGGTTTGGGACTTAGGTAGGTTGGTCGGCCTTTTAACGGCTAGACGGCAGTTCCAGCCTGTCTCTTCGACACTCTGCTTCCTTCTTGCTTGCCTTCTCTTGCGATATTCACGAAGGCAAAATGCCAAAACGAACAAGAAAGCTTTCAAGGTTAAACTACATTGTGAGATGTTTAGGCTTCAATCTTATTTCAAAAAATCCAAAAGAAATCGATTATGAGTGGGTACATGTAGTTTATAGTGCAAAGTTGTTCTTAGCTTTTTATTCCAACATTGATTCTGTCTGTTTTAGTCACATTTTAGTTTGTCGAAAATGGTTTATGGGTGAAGCCCTATTTAAGGTTCGGTCCATCAATACTTAAATTGGGCTGTCAAACTAGCTAAATGATTTCAATTGCAAACTAGAAAGCCAAAACTACTTACCTCTTAAGATGTTGGTTTGCCATTCGAAATTCCACCGAAACTTCACGATTGCCCATTAGTTTCGCTTTGTCTATTGAGACACCGGGTATGTTGAATATGATAAACCTAAACATTTCGACTACCATGTCAGAAAAAGTTGAAAATATCTTTGCTAGTTTTGGCAATGTGCTGTATATTTGCTTGATCAAAACCTATGAGATTGATTCTCCGTTTATCAATGCTATCGAGTTGAGGACCCTCCAAAAGGGCATGTATCAACTCGCTAAGCCAGGAACAATGTTGAGCTTACAAACAAGAGTTGATATTGGTTCAAATTCGTCGGTTAGGTGATCATTCTGAATGATATAAAATGCTTTACGCAGTAAACTCTCAGCTAGTAGTTGTGTTGAAATTCATTGCAATTCATTTGCTTATGTATTTCCAGAAACTGTATGTCTATTTGAATAGTGGGGAGAGACTATGGAAGTCATAACAATTCGAGCTCAGTTCTCACTTCTTACATCTCAGATTTTTGTGTTTTCGTTGTAATTCTTAAAAGTTCAAACCGTGATATGTGAAGCAGTTTTTCAATGCATTACTCTTGTGCCGTTGCGCTATGTTAATAAGTGAGCTAAATAATTTTTAATGATGAATCTACGCAGATATCCTCTTGACAAGTTCGACTGAATTTGGGAATCAGATACAAGTATAGAGACAGGAAATGATTATTACCTTGTACATAATGTAAGTTTTTTTTAATTTCAGTTTCTTGGTTGTAATACATTTAGGGTTAAGAATAATACAATGTGTATAAATTTTATATAAAATTCTAACTGTATTAATCCGAATGAATGGTTTGTTTTTTTAGTAATTCTTCCCCATTAGTTGTGATTCCTGCTTTGCGTACAGTCGACAATATTGTCAGTGATGATGACTTGCAAACACAGGTTTTACTTCAGACACGTTTTTCATACTTCTCAGTAATTCAATAATACATGTTTCATATCATCTTTGCTCTGATTTAATTATTGAAAGAGAACGCCTATGCAAAAGTTCAAGTTCAAATCTAGTGGATCTACTTTTTAAAATATTTTTAGCTTATGTTTTCTAGTTTGTAGGTTGTTATCAACAATCAGGCTCTTCCTCGTATCCTGAATCTTCTCACAGCTGACCAGACAAAAAAAGACATTGTAAGAGAAGCATGTTGGACAATCTCCAATATTGCTGCAGGGACCAAAGAGCAAATTCAGGTGGAAATGGTTTCGGATTTATATCTTTCTACAAGTGTCACACCTTGTGTGTAACATAACTTGAGCATTTTGTTTTAATTCATTGCGTTTTCATTGCAGGCTGTCATTGATGCCCAAATATTTCCCTCAATTTGATCGCTTCTCTCAAACGCTGAATTCAACATAAAGAAAGAGGCACTGTGGGCAATTGCAAATGCAACTTCTCGTGGAACTGACGAACATAAAAAGTATGAAGCTTTTCTTTCTTTTCATGTTTAGTTTTCAAGATGCATATTTTTTATGATGAGAGGTCGATAACACGAGGTATTTTCTCTTACAGATACCTTGCCATTCAAGGTTGCATTAAGCCACTTTGTGATTTGCTAGCCTGCCAGGATCCAGTGATTATAAATATCTTCCTTGAAGGTTTAGAAAACATATTGAGAGTTGGCGAGGCTGAAAAGAATGCAGGCCTCACAGATGCTAATGTATATGTGAACCAAATCGACGATGCTGGCGGTTTGGATAAGATTGAGGACTTGCAGTCTAATGAAAACATACAGATCTATGAAAAAACAGTTCAAATCGCTGTGAATTATTTAGCCGATGATGACGAGGATGAAATGGAGTATTTAGCCGACGATGAAATGGTAGCAACATTTGATCTAGCTCAGACTGCTTTTGATTTTTGTTGCTTTGTGATTGGTGATTGTGAAGCTGCCAAAGGATTGAGATTCAGCAGCTGGCTGACTTTGCCCAGGTCTCATGGCCCGAGGTCTGAAAAAAACCAGAACAGCTGGCTTCGATGGTGCCACTTGGCAATGGGATATAATTTTGATTTTTTTAATTTTATATTATGACGTCATGTTGACACATGTCAACTCAAATCCAGATACCAAATCCCAAAGCTTACATCATCTTCTATCCACCAATCAGCTGTTTACAAAAATAGGTTTTTAACAAAATTAAAAAAAATATTTTACAAATCCCTAAGTCATACTTTGCAAAACAGGTTTTAATTCTTTATAGCTGCATCAAAAGACCCCAACTAATACCAAAGTCAAAAGAGTTTGACTTGCAATCGATTACAATATACCTGCTGTGGCAGGTATAATAAGGGAAAGAATATTTTAAGAAAAACAAGGAATAAGGTAAAATCATATCTACATGGAGGAGTTTTGAATAACGAAACTCTATTGGTTTTCGAGAGCTTAGGTTCCAAGAGCCAATATGGAATATTAAAGAAACTATGGACAAACAAGGGAAAGCAGATTTTAAGAAAAAAAAGGAAAAAAGTGCAATAAAACACAAGGAATAGGGTAAAAGCATATCTACAAGGAGGAGTTTTGAATAACGAAACTCTATTGGTTTGAGAGAGCTTAGGTTCCAAGAGCCAATATGGACAAACAAGGATTGTAAGATAAATTAATTTCTTATCTAATCCCCTCACCATTTATAGTGCTAACGTATTTCCCCTACAAAATTCTTAGAAAGTAGAGATTTATACTCCCTAGTTCATGTGTTGTTTGATTTTTTTTATATTGTCATTCATTTTTAAGGAGTGGTTATGATTAGTTTTTTTCGTGGCGGGTGTATTTTTTTATGTGAATGGCAAGAGAACAATATGCCCCCCTTGGAAACATTAAAAAAAGAGAAAGTCAAAAGGTTTTACTCAAACAGAGAAGGACAAGCCGATTTTGAATCAAAAGAGATTATCAAGTTTATTTATGGACACACAAATTGCAACGTAGAATTGGATGGCAATCCCAAGTGGGGAGGAATTTATTAGATGTTCAAAGTCAAGGATTATCCAGAACACATCTCACATACAAATAATAAAGGCTTGAAATATCGAGTGTTTCACAATATTTGACAATCCAATATTCATATGATTGCGACAAGACTATTTGTAATTCCAAATGATCTCATGGCTAACCGAATGCATTAATATCAAGCATCGATTGATACGGAATAATCGATAGATACCTATTTTACTTCTTTGCAATTGACAAGCCTTGCGGTCCACTAAAAGTTGAGTGAACTTGAAATTAGCGTGGTTGATAAATGGGTCACTCACAACAAGAATTACACTGAAATTATGAAGAGTTGGTGGGTGGGACCAACTGTCTTCAAAAAATACGATAGGCACATACCTAGTCACAAATATTTGAGACCTATATCATTATGAAAAATGATCTAATCAATAGAGTATATGGAAATAAGGATTCAAAAGTTGTCAAGGAAGTGTGGATCCCACTCATGTATCGCTAAGTCATAATTGGAGAGGTTTTGATTTGGCCAACCATTTTGTCCATCACCATGAGAGATGTGTTGTTGAAGGTGAACTACCACACATTGGGGATCTCAATTGTCTTTTTTTTATGTCCTCCTACTTACTGGATGGCTTGTGCATGAACAACAGTTTTCTGAGGTTGGGATGGATCATGGAAGCCAAGTGATCATCCATTTCAAAACTATTTCCCAAGCCTATGGGAATGTAAGTATACACAAAGCTATATGTAGATTTGTGACCAATTCATGGCTCGAGTGTACACAATTATTATTTAGAAAATGATCCTATGCATGATAGAAGAAGCACCAAAGGTGGTAGGGATGTTATGATAATGACACATCAATAAGGAATTCATATACATCAAGTTGTTTGGAACCACCAAGCCCCTGCATGTATTGCCAAAGTTACTTCCAAATAAATTGGTCCTCCATTAAGATGTTCACCAATCCTATCTTTTTAGATTTTGGGGCTTCTCTCAACATGGAAAAATGGTCCATGGACCCCTCTTCAATTATATGTTAGAGATCATGGTGTGAGAAGTGTAAGGGAAACTATACCAGAAGGTGAAATAGTAGCAACATACTATTTTATAGATGACATGTTTTGGAAACATGATATGCCTGACTTAGTAGCAAAATATGCCATTGTAGTTTAGTACCAATGGACCTAAAAACATGAATGTCTGCAAGAAGAGGATTTTTATAGGAGAGTTGATACTTATGAGTAATTCATGATAAAAAAAGGTTTTATTCCCAAGTTTCAAGAAAGTCGAAAGGACAAGGAAACATAAACAATGCAGAAAGAAACAAAAGTTGTGGAGGTCAAAGAAGAACTTTAAGACAAATAAGATATGAAGGTGTCATTAGTGTCAACGGAGAGACAAGAGGACTAGGATGCAAAAATAGAGAAACAAGAGAACACTTAAATTAAAAAGAGATCGATGTACACCATTTGAAAAATATCAAGAGCATCAAACATACTAGAAGGAACCTAAAAGCACACAAATGATGCAAGTAGAAAATACATGTGGATATTCTAAAAACCCCTCGGAGGTAGAAGTGCTTACTAAAGGATGCATGTTGTTATGAACCAATATTCTTAAGATAGCATAAGAGCCAATAGTACACACCGCGTACAATAATGTAAATGTGGACCACAACTCCAATATAGATCATAGAGATGAGTTACACAATAAATCCTTACGTAATAGGAGATCATTCCTCAGTTACCCCAAGGCATTCCATAATCATTTCCTATTTTCCTCAATAATGACTATACTACCTTTATATATTCATATCCAATCATTGCACATGAGGCCCCTTCATTAGGATGACCCTATTACATATGTATTTAGACCCATATAAGGTCATCTTGGGTCATATTATATACATTTAACTCCATAGAGACCCCCCTTGGGTCATATCATTGTACCCTGCTTCAAAAACATTTGTCATTCATAATGATCCATCCATCCAAATTTGATTCTTTTTGTTTGAATCCTTGATAGATGGTTGTTGCATAATTTTGATTACATGTGTTGTGATTGCGAGTTCTCCAATTTCTTCCATTTTCTGGTTTATGATAATATCTTGTTGGATAATATTTTTTTATTCCTTATTACATGAATACTATTGAGTATCATGTTGTCATCTTCCTTGATAGTGTCATTGTATATATTCTAGTCTTTCTTCGAATATTTCCAAGAAATGTATATGTTGATATGATTTCACACTTGATGGTTTCTCTTCTTTCTTAACATGCATTATATCACTAGGATTCTTTTCATAGGCAATAATATCCTCTATCATTTGTGCTTGGTATTTGTTCAATATCACTTTTGAGATAATACTTTCATATTTGACATGTACATCTTTATGTTGGATCTCAACTTCTTCAATTATTTTATGGTTTCATTCTAGAATCTTGTCTTGCTTCTCCTTTTCAAGCTACGATGTGATCCCATTCATCAATGTTTGATGTCCTTATTCAATTTTGGATTTCATTTCTTCTTTTACGTCATCTATATTTAGAACTTCTTCAACCTTCTTTCAGATTTCCTCTTCAAGTCTTTTGGAAATATCTTCATCCAAGATCCTTGCTTTTTCTTTATTTTGACCATGCTTCTTTTCTACTTTTAGTCTCTTGACCTCATCCATAAACCTGTTATTATGGTTTCTTCCTCTATGTATTTGTTCATCCTTCTTTTCCAATCCTTTCCTTGACGCGTACTTTTATTTGATCAATTAATAACTTGAGTGTTCAATAGTTTTTTAATGAAAATGTATTTTCCCATCATATCTAACAATTCCATGAAATTGGTCTCATCTTTATCTTCATTTCCACTTAATGCATGTATTGTCAATTTTTTAATTGAGGTCCAAACCAAACCCTCAAATTTCAACCTAAATAGGTTGAAAATAGAAACAAAATTTTTATAATACGATATTTTCAACATATTATCACGTGTTTCCTCTTTCCAATATATTTTGAATCACATAAATTGTCCCTTTCATTCAAAAGTTCTGCAAATTTCAAAATAACATACCTTTTAAAACCTTAATTTGGAGACTGTTTTCTCACTAAGATTCCAACTGAGGTATCTATACAATTTTGGCCCCTCTAAACCCTAAATCTTATCCTGTAGTAGCATGTTATTTATTATTTACAATGGAACAAGTCTAACCTAACTCTTAGGTTCCAAGAAAAAGTTATGGTAACTTTCCCAAAAATTGCTATTTTTTCCTTGTTTGGGAGACTAATAGTGTACAACATGTCATGCGTCCATTTTTTTGTATTTGGTTATGAAATTTCTACCATAGGTTCTACTATCCATCTTATTTATAATGCATTAGCTTTCACTCAATTTGTATCTCTCAAGCTTGAGATATAACATTTTTACCCAAAACACTAGTTTGAGACTAGTTTTCGGAGTAGTGAAAATCACAAAAATTCCCCTAAGTATCACACCAAATTTGTAACAAATAAAGACCTGAAATTAATACCAAAAATATTGGTGTCCATATTATGTTCGATGCAACATGTCTTACAAAATGTTGATATTTCAAGTTTTGGATAAACAATTTTACCAATAATGTATATTTAATATTGTTTTTGAACTAGTTAGTAACCCTAACTTCCATAGGGTACAAGTATGCACAAGTAATGAATCAAGACCTGAAAATTGCACCACATTTATTTATCTATTTCCTCTACCTACATTCCAAGTTTCTCTCTCTGAAATGAGCTAGGTAAAAATATATAGAAAAAATGAAAAGATAACTAGTTTTTCGACCAGTCAAATACCCCAACTTCCCTAGGGTATTACTATGAACCTATAATGAATAAGGATATGAAATTGTACCAAATATAGTTTTATATGTCCTATAAAAACCATGTAAGTTTATCTATCTGAAACTTCCCAAAAAAATTATAGTGAAAATTCCAAGATGCCTTGTTTTGGAAGCGTCCAAGTTCTTATACCAAATGTTGAACTGATATATTTAAGAAAGCATAAGAGACAAAATATCACACCAAGTACAATAATGTAAATATAGAGCACAAATCAAATATAGATAATAGATGTGGGTTACACTGACACGATAAATCCTTAAAGAATAGGATATCCTTCTCCAATTATCACAAGACATTCCGTTATCTTTTGCCATGTTCCTCAATAATGACTACATTGCCTTTATATATACAAATTCACTCATTTTACATGAAGCCCTTTCATTAAGACGACAATATTACATATGCATTTGTCCCCATATATTCACCCTTTGTGTCATATTATATTCATTTAACCCCATATATCACCCTCCTTGAGCCATATCATATTCCCTCTCCTAGTGTTTCCAATCCATATCATTTCACATGGTCTGACACAAATTTTGAGGAAGTGGATAGCATAGAATTGTTTAAGTTACACCAAAGAGTTAGAAGGTTGTTAAGTAGTTGCACAAGAAACGAAGCTCAATGAAAGACATGATTTTTTCATATATACTAAGGTAACTATCGTGTTTATTAATGATATTCATCAGGTTGTGACGAGACTACCAGAGTTTCCTTTTTCGAAAGCCACTTTATTTGTGATCCAAGAATTGAAGAAAGAGATGGAAGAAAGAAAGAATAAAATTGAGTTGTTAGAAAAATAAGTAGTCTAATACAATGCAAATGGGGTATATCCTACAAAGTTCACTTCTTATGCTTCAAGATTACAAATTGAATTGCATGTTGCAAAACATTTCTACAAGGTGGATCAATATTTTCTAAATGTATGTCACAATCGTGTCAACATCTATAACCAAACTCACCCATGGAAATTGAGGTAGCAAGAAATACAAATTAAATTTGATGCACTCTGTTAGCTGGAATATTTCACCTCCTGCAGACAGTAAGGTGTTCCACTGGTCTGAATGGTTTAGATCTAGAACAAATAGAGGACAGAGGTTGATGACTCTCCCTAGACGCCGCAGATACCTGGAATGCAATGCTTCGATCGTTACCCCGTGTACCCGCAATAAGCTTCAACACGCAAATAGATCGAGGCAGCCAGAATATAATCTACTGATCTATGTTAGTGACTAAGGAATCTAACAACATACATGTGAAATCAAACAACAACAATATATGTGGGACAGAAATCAACTTGCATTAATATAGAAATATGAAGAAGTTTACAACCAAGCCTTAGTGTTGACATGCATCTCCATGAAACCAAGCATTCTCATCCCCGTAAACTCCGACTCTAGATCTCTCTATGCTCTCCAATGGTATGGACCAAGTGATCAATCCAACAACATAACAATACCTTAAGAGTTCTCCTCCTCAACCACGGCCATAAGCTTGTATTTATAAGGCTAAATGGATAGGGATGGTTGAGAGATAAGTGGGTGAGGTGGCCTCTAATATCCTAGGATGAGGGATCTTGAGCTCAACTAACCCACAACAGTAGGGATAAGGGAGGACACAAGACTTATCATCTAGAAGCCTCTAGGAACTTCTCTTTTTCCCTTTTTACCCAGGGTACAACGTTTCTCCTTCAATGACAAAGCGGTTCTGGTAAGAAACGCTTATGGACTAAGGGCCATAAGCAATGGCACCACTTCTGGATAACAAGGGATAGGCGGTGCGAAAAAGGTACTGCTTTTGGATAACAAAGGAAACGCGGTGCTACGAATTTTCATGAAAGATTGACATTTAGTGGGTTTTCACTCCAAGAGCTGGGATTCAGGGAAAGTAGGTATGTCAAATGTCTTATCACATGATGGTGACAGGATTTTGGTATAACAGGATGCCCCCCAAAGCATGAGTCTTAGAGGGATACGATAAACGAGAGCTTTGAGAGAACAAGTCGTCGCCATGAGATGAAGATGTCGGCTCGATCAGAGCATGTTGTCAAGCAGGAATTTGTAGTACATCAGTATGTTGACTCATGGACACAAGTAACCAAACTCATGGCTGCAGACCAATACAAGGCAGATTCATGAGAGGAATAAACAAGCATGGCTACTAGAATATAGCGTAGATCCATGTGATAGAGGACTCAAACTTGGACATAGCTACCAGACATACAATGTAGATCTATGTCATACAGATGCAAATTTGAGCATAGCCACGACCATACAAATGTGGATCCATGGTAGACATACAAAACTCCATCGCAACCTGGGGAAAAGCGATGAGCACTTTTAAACAACTACCCAGGGTCTTTGTCTCGTCTTCCACAAAGTACGATTCTATCCATGTGATTACAATGGTCTGAAGTCGAACATGGTAGAAACCTCTTGATTACCGGTCAATGATGTGAACCGTTAACAAGTGTGAGGGATATCACCATTGATGTCAATGATTCCAAAGGTACTCTAGTACAATCTACTGAGTGTGAATAGGTGTCCTGATGTCAAACACCTAGTTGATTCTCTCGATCAAAGGTCAATGATGTGAACCTATGTCGAGAGCGAGAGAATCTGTCATTAAGGCATATAGATATCAAGGTACTAAATATTGTTTCTAAGACTATTTCTCAAATAATGAGCTAATGTCTATGGGAATAGTGTGGAAATTGAACCCAGGCATTAGAACAATTACACTCACAAAAATTACCAATTACACATGCAAATTACACACAAAGGAGACTGAATATGGAGAAGAACACTAATATGTATTGAACAAGTGTACAATAGCCAACCTTGTGAAGTCATAGGCTACCAAAATAAGTAATTACATGAGATATTAAAATGCATTGGGATGCCATTCGAATTGGTCAAAAGCAGGCTTACTAAAACTAAGCAAATCCCCCATAGGTGCATAAAGCAGCTTCCAAATCTATCTAGGAGCTCATGAATTGGAAAAATCAATTAGGGAGGATAATAGGTGATGGAAGGACAACTCATACATGCTTTTATTAGCAGAAAAGAGTGGAGGATGATGGGGACAAAAAACAAGTTAACTTCACCCAGTCAAACTTTCCCAATTACCTTAAAACTCAGTAAAAGCAACAATAAAGAAGAAAAAACAGATATGCGCTAGGAAGGCCAGGAATAAAGCAGAAATTATTCCAAGAGGTTTCCCAAGTGCTCCATGACTTAGTTTTAGCAAGGTTGACCATCTAGGACATGTGGAGGACAACTTGCATAGAGTGGAATATGGAAACTAGGCAAATAAGACAAAAATGGAGATAATTAATGTCTAAGGTAGCTAACTATGGGTTGATTATTCTAACACCCCCCTTAAGCCTGAATTATGAGTAAAATATTAGAAAATTATAGGGCCTAGCAACAAGGCTTAGTCACCCTTTACATATTGCATGTCCATTTAACCAAGGAAAGAGGCAAAAACCTAGTGGGAAAAATCCTCCCTTAAACATGGACAGTAAAACAAAATTTGAAAATCTTGTCATCAATCATGCTTCATAGCATGATCAACAATCCCCATCAGTGATTTGAGATTGCTGAAGGTCTTATCACAAAAAACTTTGGTGAATATGTCTACTACTTGTTCTGAAGATGAACAGAACAGTAGGTGAATGGTGCCATCATGCACAAGCTGTCTGATGTAGTGCATATGGATCTCAATGTGTTTGGTTCTCTGTCTCTGAACTGGATTATTGCAGATTCGAATGGTACTCTGATGATCACAATAGATAGTAGTTGAGTATTATGATTCGAATCCACACTCACCAAGTAACCCCTACAACCATAAACATTGAGTTGTTGCATTTACAACTCCTTTGTACTATGCTTCTGTAGATAAAAGTGCAATGGCGCTATGTTTCTTGCTTAACCAAATGATTGGTCCTTCAGCAAGCATGAACAAATATCTTGATGTTGACTTTCGATCTATTTTGTCACCTGCCCAATCACTGTCAGTAAATGTTGTAATCTCACAGATCACATAAGGTTACCAATAATACATACTAAAACATAACTATAAATCAGATACAAGAGATAAGAACAGATAGGAAAACATATTATATTAATTTAATGAGTTCATACAAGGCACAGAACTGAACTGCCTTCTTGCTTGGCTCAACAGCCTAATATATACAGGTTACAAAACAGTTACAAATAACTACTAGTCGGTTCGGTGAACCGACACGACTGTTTAGTTAGCCGACTAATCTTTCTAGTTAGTCGGCCGACCGACTTAGTCGGCTGATCGACTAGTCGGCCCATCGACTTAGTCGGCTGACTAAGTCAGTCTTCATCCAAGTCGACTTATGTCGACTTGATCCTTCTACATCTCCCCTACGAACAAAATGTTTCTTCGTCCCGAAGAAACAGGGAGGTACAGCCACGAAATCTTGGTTGATCCATTCAGATGTGCTCATGCTGTGGGCTGTGCAGACGGATAGTCAGTCTTCTTTGGACACAGACTTCGATGATAGCTGGAGCTGTGATGGCCAGATGATGCTGAAAGTCGGTCCAACTCTGCAATGCCTTCTGGATATCGATCGTTAAGGTTGTGAGACTGGAAAGGATCGACATCTTTTCAGACATAGGCATTTCTGCGATATTCTCCATGTTGGGACCCAACAGTTGGTTTTTCTCTTCTGCAGCATTGATGAGCCGTTTCATCTATGGACAGATGATGTCGACTTTCTCTAAGTTGGGAAGGGCCTGTTGAACCCACTGATGTGCCTCTCATTCCAGCTTCTGCAGTTTGTTGGTCTCCATCACAATTTGTTCTTCGATGGTCTGCCGCAGTTCTGCCTCTGTCGACTTCCGGTTCTCCAAAGCCTGAATACCCTGCCTTGCCTGTCTTGTCTGCTGATAGACCTGCCCATAGTGAGTAGGCCAGTCTCGCAATACTTCCTCAGTAACAACTGATTCTTCCATATGATCCTGGAGGACTTTGTATGCCTCCGAGAATGTAGTGTGTTAGGCCAAGAGCAGTCGAACGGTCTCCTCCTTTTGCTCTTCCTTGGTCTCTTGCATCCAGTTCTGGACAGTCAATACCATTGTCTGGAAGAGATGATATGCTCTTTCAAGTGGTCGATCTGTGTCGACTTCGAGAGGGCCTCGTACCATTGTCTGGACTAGAGCTCTGCATCTGCCTAGAAACTTGACTTCTTCTGCATTTTTGGCTACCAGCTCTTTATTTTTTTGATCTGTCCGTTTCTTTGACTCTTTGGCCATTGTTTTCAGGAGTTGGATGACCTCTGTGTCGTCCAAGGAACTTGCATCCCTTAGGCTAATCCGGAGACCGGATGTTCTATGCTGCTCTTTCTTTTTCTTCTGATGGTCTGGCTATTGCTCTTGGGTATCTACAGCAGTTGAGGTTGGGTCTGTAGTTGATCGAATGGAGGATGAAGGTTTTTCTGGTTGGTTAGGTGGTAGAGAAGATGGTTGTGTTTCTTTTTGAGTATGTGGTGGAGAGGTGGGGGGTTTTTCTGTTTGAGGAGGTGGGGTGGTCACTTCTAGTTGTGAAGATAATGGTGGCTGTGATGGGTTGTGCTGTAATTCTGGGGGTGGGGATTTTGATGGTGGTGGTGGTGGTGATGGAGGTTGTGATGATGGTGGTGTTAGGGACGGAGTGGGGGTATGGATAGGGGTCAAAGGGTTGACTGGAGTATGTTGTGAACTTTTGTCGGAAGAGATACCTGCTTCTGAAGGTGTAGAGGGTAGGTCATCCTGGTCGATTGGTTCAGTGACAGACTTTGATGTTCCTATTATGCCACCCTGTTCATCGCGGGTGAATGTTGTCGTAATAGTTGCATAAGGCTTTCTGCTTGCATAGAGAGGGGATTTTGTCTGTATTTTCTGGGCCGACTTAAACAGTCCAGGAAGTGTCTCGAAGAAAGATTTAAGCTTAGCATCTTGGGCAACCTTGGCTCTGAGTTCCTCCAGGATGACGCATTGATATTCCTCACGGGGACTATCAGCATGTTGTACTTGTGCTTGTTCTTCGAATATGGTGGTCGGAGATGGGGGGGGAGGGGTCGACACGAGGTCGACCACATTTTTAGGTGTCGGGCCCGTTTTTGCTTTCTTTGGCCGACCCTCCGGAGCGTCGGCATCCACGTATCGTTGAAACTGAACCTCGACTGACACTTTATTGTCACGGGCATCCTCGATAATGTCGACGGCCGTGGCTGCTAGTTCCTCCTCATCCTCGGACGAGTCGGCCAGGATAAGCTTGCGCTTACCGCTACCTTGTTCTAATTTTTGGGCTTTGAGATTTTTCCTTGCGACAGCTATCTCCTTAGCCAGCTTCTTGATGATGCTCTTAGATAAAGCATATTCTAGGTCGTTGCCTTCGACCTATCCTGTCTGTACCTGGGTGGGGTTGACGGTTGCTGGCGCTGGAGGAGTTGTCTATTGCTGTGTTTGTTTTTTTGGTTGTTGTTGTTCTGTCGGCTGGGGGTCAACTACTTTTGCAGTCAGAGGTTTGACAGTGATGTGCACCTGATTAGTGGGTATAGTCGGGGTGTCCTCTGACACAAATGTGCTGATGTATAAGTTCAGCTCGTAGTCTTCTTCCTTTTCCTGGTCAGTGAGTGGCTCGATGATGGAGAAGTCGACCTATTTGGTAGCCTCTGGAATTGGTATCTTTATATGCACTTGTCTGGCCAACTCTCGGAAAATCTGCTCGACGGTGGGATAGTAGTCGAGGTCCTGTGCTTTGGGGTCCTGACCACGCATATACCATACTGATGTGTGGTCAAGTTCTAACTAGATATGAGATTCAGCAGGGAGGTTTTGTCGGATGTTCTGGGGCACCCTCCACCTCGTCGTTCAAACCTTCAATTGCTGGAACCAGTTTTCCAGGAAGACTTTCCCCTGTGCCAGCTCATGCAGGGTGCCTTTGTGTGAAAAAGGTTTAAAGTGGTGCATTTGGAATTTGGTCGGCTCCCGAAAGAATGGACTACCTTCTGGACAAATATGGTACATAACTAGCCAGAGAATGAGAGAGGAGAATTTGATCATACCTCCCTGTTGACGGGCGTATTTGACTATGCCCGCAACGGGGGAAAACGACCCAGTCCGGGATCCTTAGGACAGGTTCCAAGCTGTTTCAAGTAGTCGTTCCCAACAGGTTTAGAGGCTCTCTTGGCCTGAGATCCTAAGAGACTAATTAGTGCTACTAATTAATGGGTGTTAATCTTATGATCACAAGAATTAAACTCAGATTTAAACTACTGTTATGTGAAATTACTATAAACAACTTGTTATATATATATACAGCACAATTCATAAACAAAAAGTTATATATTACAAATGCTGTTAATGATATACACAAATACACAGTAATTACATCAAGGAATAAACTAAAGATGTTTTTAAAGAAAGTATGTAATCAGACTAACAATTTTAATGTCATGCAAGAAGCGAGAATTAAATAAATCCTAAGTTCTAATCTAACACCTATCCCGATCGGAAGCACGATTTAACTAAATCTGATTCTCAACAAATACTGGTAAACGCACTGTATGATAATATATGCAGAATATTAAAGAAATTTAAAAACTGCACATTAATACACGCACCATCAACTACCAGGTATCAATAATGTAAATTATTGAATGCAGGATATGTTATACCAATATATCTGAAAAACAAGGCAGTGAATACTTAACAGATTATCTTCGTATAATTGATAAAACGAATTATAACGAAAATAGAAACATAAGAAACACAAATACCAGCAACTGAAAGATGTCTTAAACGCAAACCAGTTTTAAAACTTAATAAACGTAAATCCAACATCACCAGTCCAAAACATCATGACGACTGGCAGCAAACCGCCAAGCAGCCCAACCAGTAAGAACTAGCAGTTCAGTATTTGCATTCCCAATAGCATCCCCCCCCCATCTACGTTGCCTATCAGTCTGTTAAATACATTTCCTTTTCCCATAATAGCATGCTTAAGATTCAAAAATAGATCTTCACGATCCCTAGCTAATCCTTAAAAGAAAACGACACGTGAAACCTGTCGTGTTTCTTTTAACACATAATCGTTCACCTATCATATATGATCATGAAACAAAACATGGGAACCTGTTAGACCAATTCTCCAATCCTCGATTCGCTTCCAGAAATGCAGGGATTATACACATACTGATATCCTCAAAATCAGGGGAATATATCTCCTCGTTCATATCTGCGATAAACAAGAAAAATACTCAGAATATTATAAAAATATATGGAACCGAATCATAAACCAATGATCTTGACAGAACAAATTACCTGAAATTCAGCAATAGAACAACCTGTCATCAACCACTATATATTAACCGGGGCATGGAAAACCTGGATGTTTACTCCACTGGAGTGATTGGGCGAAGGTGCCTTAAACTGCATTAGAGCAATTTGAGCGTTAAGCTCGCGTAGCTTTTCTTCATTTCTTTCGTTTTCGTCCTATAGTTTAAGGACACGCCTTATAAGCTTGTTTTTATGGTTTTTTAATCGCAACAGATGCTTGTCGCTGGCGTCTATCTTTTCTTTCAAACCCTGATTATCAATTTTTAACAAATCTCTACTAGCAAATATTTCACTTATTTTTTCCTCCATTATACGGACTTTATCCAGTAGACAATTAACAAACATGGGGTGAATGGTTTCCCCGATTTCATGTAAAATAGCCGAAGTCGCTTTGACCGACTTTTCATTCATGACTGAATCAGTCACGCAATCAACATGAGTCTCTGAGACTTTCTTGTCCACGACTGGTGGACTTTTAGGTTCAGGCGTAATATCAACTTCTGGCTGGACTGGCTGGACCTCGACCGAAACAGAGGGGTTCTCAGAATTTTCTTGAACAGTCATCGGGTGATTTGGCTCGACCGAATCAGTCCTTAAATCAGGATAAATAACGTTATCATTTACATGGGCAGACAGTGTAATCTCCTCATCGTCGATTACCACTGTCTCAACAGGAGCCTTATCATTTTCAGACCTTTTCACAGTTTTGGCTCTAGCCATGCTTCGGGTCAATCTCCTACTCGGCTTAGGCTTAGGCACACTTCCCCGACGACTACCAATTTTATCACTAGCGCTTGATGGTGTGACAGGTGACAAACCTGAACCCTTGGCGCGTCGAGCAGTATGCAAAGGAGTGTGACGAATGCTATCCGCATTGACCACGGGTGTCTGAGAGGGTTCCACATTCTTAGGG
>LPNX010637461.1:453434-486382 GCA_001517045.1 Pseudotsuga menziesii | reverse complement strand
AAAACACATAAACAAAACCCTAAACCATAGTTTGAATTGAGTTTTTTCTCTTGAGATTGTGTTGGCTTGTTACCCTAGCCTTAGTAACAATTTTTGACACAAACAGTCACATTTGTTTATTTTGTTTCTTCCTCTTCTATATCAAAAAGTGAGACATGGTCCCATAAAACCAAAGCATCATCCTCTTGTTTTTCTATGGATTTACTATCCTTTTCCTCCTCATCATTAGCTTCTGTCAGTTTAGAATCCAATAGTTGATTCATCACTAATGTCATCGAATTGATCCATTGAGGGCAATTTTTTTCAAAATGGGGCTGCTGATGAAAGGTGCAAAAATTATCCATACCCACCTCTGTTAAGTTCACTGATGCAGGACTATATGGAGGAGTTTTATGTTGATTGTTGTCCTCTCTCCTCTTGTAGTAAGGCTTAAAAGATTTCTGAGTTTCCTTTTTCTTTCTCCAAATCTATTATTCTGTGAGATAACTTCTACATCATTTTTACCATCCCCTCAAAGTCATGTGACAACTCTTCCTTGGGCTTAGTAAATAATAAGGCTTTCTTACCAAAAGTTTTTTCTCCCGACTGCTAAGGATAGTCTTCTATGCTCTTTCTTTCAGCTTCTACTCTCTTAGATTCTTCATAAGCTTATGATAATGTGGGTTTGACTTTCATCTTGGAAAACATGGCCAAGTCAGGTCCCAAAGCTAAAGTATAATCCTCAATCAATACTTTCTCAGAGGGATTATCAGCTGCAGAGAAATTCTTAAGATCAGCAACGAACCTTTGGGTAAAACTATACACCTTTTCTTTTCTTTCTTTCTTTAAAGTGCACAGTCCTTTCTTGAGAGTTGCATGAGTATTCTGGGGTGCATATTTGCTTCTGAATATCCTTTCAAAAGTATCCCAGTCTGGGATTGAGTTTGCAGGCAGACCAAAATACCATGAGGCTGCTTCTCCTTTAAGAGTATGTGGAAAAATTCTGTAGACTACATCTTCGTGTTCTCCAACCTTTAGTCCTTCTATGGCCAAGTAGAAACTTTGCAAGTGATAATCTACTAAAATATTTTCACTTGGGTCAAATTTAGGCAGCATTTTCTCAAAATCCTAAGGTAAGTCATGCAAAGGAGGTGTTAGGTTTAAGGTGATCTGGCTTTCCAAGCAGGTGGTGGATTTGGTGGGTTAGGTGGCTGATTAGCATTTACGCCTGTCATGAGTCTGGGTGGAGAGTGAGGTGGTGAATGAACAGGAGTATGAACAGGTGAACATCAAGGTGTGTTTGGGCCCACTTGATTCAAAGGCTGAACAACTTCCTGCAAGGCTATTTCTACCAATTCTTCCAAATCTCCAACCAAAACTGCGTCTTCCAATACAGGACGATATTTCTTCTTATACTCTCTTCTAGGTAAATCAGGGATAATCGGCAATCCTTCAATACTTTTTACATATGCTATAGTATGTCTTCTTAGATAATTAACAAATCGTTGTCCATAGAATACAAGTGTTCTTTCCACTTCTCTTCAGGAATCGGATTGCAAAATAAACTGCTTTTTGAACTATCACTGGTGGAGTAATTTCGAGGAAATGGGTTTCCTCAGCCAGCCATGCACTGGTGGCCCTCCTTCTAGCACCAAAAACTGTTGAGGCCTGGAAAATTGCAGGCGACAACAGCAAGGGATTCTCCCCAGTAAATTTTCCCAACTAGCCCGTTACTGTTTGGTATGGGGAATCCGTCCGATGTACGATCCGGCTACCGTAGGTCAAGTAACCAAAATAAAGGGTTTTACCGGTTACAGCCCATTCCACTTTGTATCTTTTTTAGTTTTTAATTTTAAGTATGATATGCAAGTGCCTATCTAAGAATGCAGATTGATAGAGAATACAAGGAGCAGTCACAATGTGATGCGCAGGTTCTTACCTCTCGTCTTAAACTCTCTCGCATCTAAATCACACACAGCAAGAAAACTAAAACTAACTTAACTACATTGTCCCTAGGGAGTGAGATTATCATTCAATGAGTAATGTATTACTGTTCATGCATTAAGAAAAATCACAGGTATTTTTTCTTTATTTCAAAACACATAAACATGAATAGATAGATCAACAACAAGATAGCTCATTGTTTATGAAAAGCATTCATTACTCATAGTGGAAATTCCATAAAATAAACTAGAGAGCATTCATACAAGAACATAGGTTCAAAAAGTTAGAATGATCTCATAGTTAATGGATAAAAGCTGAAAACGAAATAGTTCCCCTTCAACAACATCCATTGCACAGCATTTGAACATTCCACCAAAGCTTTCTCCAACAGGCAAAATTGTAATTATCTATTGCAAAAGGAAACAGTTCTTCTTACAACATGTTCTCACAAGTCTAACTAGGAAAAAGTCCCTATTCCCTCTAACTTTCCTATATTTATACTACAATCCAAACTCTTGGACTGCCCCTCGGTGCCCTTTGGGCTCCCCCAACCGTTTAATCTCACAATTTTGTCTTTTGTGAGTGCTCATTATTCACACAAACGTTACATTTCGAATCTAAGATTTAAAAGAACTTTTATGAAAAGGACCAGCTTGGTAACTGACATAGTCCTCCCAAACCTGGGCCTTTGTTGTTATCGATCTGTTTGAGATCTCAACCCTTAATTTCTTCTCCTCGGTTTCTTTATTTTCTTTCTCTTCCTTCCCTGCTGCGTCATTTTTTTCTGCTTAGTCTCCTAGACATATCCTCTCTACAGCATCCATCATCCTATCATGAACAACCCATTCTTAAATCACTTAGCGTTTGACAAAGTAACTCAAACTGTATTAACACATACATCTTGTAAAATGAAAAAAAATTAATCCATGAAGAGAAAAATGATAATGCAGAGAAAATCCTGCACTTTCGTATCCTGAACTCAGCTAAGTCCAAAAAACCACAAATCCAAAAAACAAACTCCGTATCCTAATCCTGGCCGCATCTGGACCAAACCGACACCTCCAATGGCAGCATGAAAAATGACAAAGTCATCGCCATCGAAAAATAGGGTAAAAGCACACGGGAAAGGCGGGAAAACTCCTACCAACGAGAAACACTTAAGCTTTGGGTGAAAACACAACTCCCATCGACGGGAAGAAACACTGTAGGTCGGATGGTTAGCTCACTAAACCGTCGCACCGGCAGAGACACTATAGACTAAGGATCCCGGGTCAACATAAAACGTTGCCGAAATAAAACATTAAACGCTACCGTCCACACATCGGAAATCGGAAGCTTGGAGGGCTAGGTATCGGCGACCAAAGTCTCAAAGCTGTCGCCGTGTCAGTAACGCATAGGAGTAACCCCCCCCCGATCAAAATTCAAAACCACTCCGATAGCGAAAAACAAAACATCACAAAGTAAAAGTTGAAAAACCAAGGCATCGGCGAGCATCAGAATTATCCGTCGGCGAACAGAAAGACTATAAATTGGGTGGTAATTGCACTACGAAGCCACAACAGTGGGAAACATAAGGACTAAGGCCCCGATTCATAGATAAAAAATACTTCCGATAGCGATAAAAGAAAACATCGAAAAACAGAAAATTGAGTGTTCGAAAGACTTAAAGTTGCGCAGCGGTTAACATAGTTCATTTCATCTCTGAAACAATGGTAGCAGAGAGAAATAAAACCCTGACTTCAATTCAACCTCAAAAACCAAATTTGTAGCAGAGAAAAACAGATTTAGGGGATTCAAACAATTTCATGCAAGCTAAAATTAAAGGAGGACCCAAAATTTAAAAAATTTGGGAAAACAGTTGCGGCTGCAACAATTGGCGACTTTTTGGTGAACCCAAATCTCTGGACCATTTCTTCCTTAAGTGACAGACTGCTTGACAATAAAACAAACATGTTGAATTCCTCTAGATGTCTTGAGTTCCCCAATGGCAAATAAATGTACTTTTAATCATTGATAATAGTCCAATTTTAGGAAAATGGAACCCAAGATTTCAAAGTCGAGATAACTCTTATGAGGCCAGGAAGATGGGTTTCATTTTTTACCTCTATCTTCGGGTAGCTTCCAACTTGGACACCACAAGATTGTAACATATGGTAAATGGAAATATTCATTTGTTCCTCATTCCCATGCCATTTTGCACTTTTTTGTGCTTTTGGACTTCTTTGTCCTTTCGATTCCTCCTCATACCTTTCTTTTTGAATTTTTTATTCAGGCTCCTCTATCCATAATGTCCTTTTGTGTGAGAGATGTATTTAATTTTCAGCTCACGGACGGAGAAGAACTTATGGCAATTTTGCACTCTTATGATTCAGTACTTTGTTTTGATACATATTGTTTTCTTAGGGTTTTTGACTCTTCTTATCCTTTTGGCTTTCAATTCTTGGCATGGGATCATTTATATATAATATACTGTTTACCCTGCTTCCTTTCCATGGGTCGTTTGCTGTCACCCCCTAGGACATTTTTTAATGTGAAATGGATGGAGCCACGAAATAGTTTTCCAGACCTTCTGATCCTGAGTTAATTTACAAGGATTAAGTAGGACTTCAATATGTTCATAGCCATTTAAGAAAAGTGACAACTAGAAGAAATCCTTACAGATAAATCAGTAATACACAGTCTTATAATCAAGGATTTTAGTTAATCCAGAACTCTGATGCTCTCCATGCAACCAAAAGTTTGCTTCTTTTATTGAAATCAATTAAAATCTAACTAATCAAACAGAAATAAAATAAATCACAACAAAAGATAAATAACCAAATCAGTTTATTTATGTACAAAACAAGAAAGAAAAAATCAGGCAAAATGAGGTTTGAGAACTAAACCATTAACTGGTAAGTTCTCTTCCCACCCTTGTAAATATTGCAATTTGCAGGTTGAGGGGCCAAGTTTTGCTGCAATCTTAAAAGGGCCTACCTATAACTGTTGAAACTTCTTGTGCTTTCCCTTTTCATCATGCAGGTGATCCCACTTAAGAACCAGGTCTCCCACTTCAAATTCCTTTTTTTCATCTTTCTGTTTATCAAACCACCGTTTAACTACTTCATGTTGATGTTTAAAGCATTCTTTGGCTCTGGATCTAGACTCTTCCACCTTCAAAAGATTATAGATTCTAATTTGCAAGATTTCATTATTTGTGCCTCTAGACTCTTGAGCTATTATGGAAGAGGGTGGCATAATGTTGGGAGGCAGAATGGCTTCTTTTCCATAAACAAGGGTATACGGTGACGACCCTAAGGAATTCTTGGGTGTGACTCTATCAGCCCAAAGAGCATTTGGTAATGTTGAATGCCAACTTCTCTGGTTTTCTATCACAGCCTTTTTTAAGATTCTAATCAGATTCTTGTTTGTAGATTCTGCCAAACCATTTCCTTGTGGGTAATAGTTCACAGAATAATGCAACTTAATTCCCTTTTCATGAGCAAATGCAGTTAATCTAATAGAGGAAAAATATGTAGCATTATCAAAAACTAGGGAAATTGGAACCCCAAACTTGGTCATAATATGATCTTGCAAGAAGTCCATGACTGCTTCTTCATTCACTTTATATAACGAGATGGATTCAACCCATTTAATGAACTAGTCAGTTGCCGTCAAAATGTATTTGTGTTGCAAGGAAGAATTTGGTTTTATCTCTCCAATGATATCAATTCCCCATTGCTCAAATGGTTCTGTTATCATCACCGGCTTCAAAGGTCTTGCTGCTTTGGATTGTCTTCCCCCACACCTCTGGAAAATATCGCACTTTCTAACATGGGCATGAGCATCCTTGAACAGCATGGGCCAATAGTATCCGGCTCTGAGAATCTTGGGGGCTATCGTATCCCCGGAAAAATGGCCTCCAGCAAGCCCATCATGTAACTCTGTTATGACCCTTTTTGCATCTTCTTTCTCTAAGCATCTGAGAAGGACTCCATCATAATTCTTCCTGAATAAAATTCCATCAATGATATGAAATGCAACTGATTTAAGGCGCAACGCTCTTCTTTGTTTAGAATTCCAATGTTCTGGCAACAACCCTTCTTGAAGGTAATGAACAAGGTCTCGATACCAAGAATCTGAAGCTGTGAAAAGAGGACACACATCCATCATATGTAATTCAGCTTCATTTTCCCAATCGTTTTCGTCATTGTTTTTACCTTCAGCCATTAATTTGCACAGTCCTTGTCCTTTAACTATGCACGCTGGTTTGAATTTGATGTCATATTCTTGTAAAGCTGTTACCCAGTTACGTCTTCTTTCTCCTAATTCCTTTTATATGAAAAGAGACCTCACAGCTGGGTGTGGAATTATTACCTTTGTCCTGTTCTTAAGTATGTACGGCCTGAATTGTTTTACATCTTTGAAGACTGCATAAGCTTGTTTATCTACTGCTGGGTAATTCAATTCATCCCCCTGCAGACCAGTGCTCATAAGAACCCATCTCCCCCATCTTCCTTCTAAGTAAGCACCGCTGCTAGTGAATCCTCAGAAGCGAAAGTGTACAAAATAAAATCCTTCTCAAAATCTGGAATTTTGAGAGAGGGTGCATGAGCAATAGATTTCTTTATTTTACTGAATGCATTCTTCTCTACATAAATCCACTTGAATTTTACACTTTGTTTCACCATTTGCTGCAAAGGTTTAACAATTTGAGCGAAATCCGGCACAAACCTTCGCACGAAATTTATTGTCCCCATGAATGATTGCATACCTTTTTTGTTATGGGGTAAGGGGATTTGTTCAATAGCTTTGATCCTTTACGGGTCTATAGAGATCCCCTTTTTAGAAACCATGTGACCTAGTAGCTTTCCTTCTATAACAGCAAACACACATTTCCTTGGATTCAGTGAGATGTTGTGTTTTCGACAACGCTCGAAAATTTGTTTTAAATGGAATGCGTGTTCTTCTCTCTTCTTTGAAAATATCGTCACATCGTAGAGATACACTACCACACTAAGGCCAATTAGACTGTGGAAAGCTAAATCCATAGCCCTCTGGAAAGTAGCTCCAGTGTTAATGAGTCCGAAGGGCATCCTTCTGTAAGCAAAAGTTCCCCATTTTGTTTTGAATGTAGTCTTAAGTCTGTCTTCCTCGGCTACTAACACTTGATTATAGCCAGAGAATCCATCTAGTAATGAAAATAACTCAGAACCCGAAACCATCTGCAATATCTGTTCCATGGGCGAGACTGGATAGTTGTCTTTGTCTGAAGCACGATTTAGGTTTCTGAAATCCACACATAGTCTGATTTCTCCAGATTTATTCCTTACTGGTACAAAATTTGAAACCCATTATGAGTGTCTAACTTTGAATATAATTTTGGCATCCAATAATTTCTTAACTTCACTCTGAATTAATGGCTCCAGTTTTGGATGCATCTTCCTCAAAGGTTGTTGATAAGGCTTGACTCTAGATCTAATAGGAATGATGTGTTGTATAATATTGGTATCATATGTTTTAAGTTCTTCATATGTCTAGGAAAATACATCTCTATACTGTTTGAACAAACTAATGAACTTATTTCTTTCACCCGGGGCGCAACACTTTCCCAAATTTACATATTTGGGTTTAACTTCAGTTCCCAAATTTATCATCTCGAATTGCAAAGACGAGCTGTGAGTCTTGACATTTGCTGGTCTTCTGAACTTTCTTTCTAAATCAAACATCCGCTCTAAAGTCCTGACCCATTTTGGAATTAAGTTGTCAAATTTTAACTCAGCTTGGTCTTCTTCGTCATCGATAATTGCCCCTTTGAAAGTTTCATCATTCATTAAACATTCCAATATTTGTTGATCATCATCAAAGACTCATAGATTAGTAATCATGTCTGGAACCGAAGGCCTGAAAAGTAATTCAATAGAACACTTGTTATTTGTAGGCACAAGCCTTGCAGCCGAGGTAGCTAACAAGTTAGTTGCTGCATTCTTAAGTCTAGGAATGGATAAAATATTAAATGCATAAAAATTTGTCCGCAAATCCCATACTTCATTCTGATAAGCTTTTAAATGAGGTGAAATGCAATGTATCTGTTTTCGAATCTATTTTACAATTATTTCAGAATCCCCATATACTTTCATATTTTCTACTTTTAATTCAATTGCTTTTCTTAGTCCTTGAACTAATGCTTCATATTCGGGTGTGTTATTGGTACATTCAAACTCTAATCTACATGAAAGAAAATGTTTATTCTTCTTTGGATCAATCAAGACACAGCCAGCTCTTGATCCTTCCAAAGTTTTAGATCCATCAAAAAATAGTGTCCAAAAACTATCTACTTCTATTGTACTTGAATCAACAACTACATCTGAAACTAATTCTACTATTTTACAGTCAAATTCATCAGCGCATGAAAACTGAAGGAGATCAGGCTATGTGTCTAGTGTGCCGCTGACTTCTTCCGCTTGGTAGTTTCCTGGTTCTAGTTCAATGAAGTAATTCCCCAATACAGAATTCACTGGTTCATTCTTACCCTCCAGCTAAGTAACATTGTGCTTCATGTGGGGTTCTCTTAATACTTTAATTTGATTGGGACTTCCCTTATAAGGTAACCACAGATGTGACCAATCTGAAGCAAAATACCCATTTAGCTATGCTAACCAATCCCAACTCAAAACAAGTCCATAAGCTTTAGGTATGTCTGCTACTACAATATCTATGCACTAACATACCTTTTCATTTGAAGATAGTCGAATCAAAACATCCTCCATTTCCCCAATTACCTTCACATTTGTTCTTTCTAACTGAATAACCTGCCAGGTAGATGGTTTAGCCTATCCATTTATCTTTTTGCAGACTAAAAGCGGCATAACATTTACTGATGCCCCTGAGTCCACTAAACAGTTGTGTACGTTATGGTTGAAAATTTCAAAAGTCGGGAGAAATGGTGGGGTTTTGCATTTAGGCTTACCTCCCACACTTGATTCACCAATTTCCTCTTCTTCTATTTGATTGTCAGCGGGAATCTTTTCTTCAGGAATCTCAAGTGCTTTCAACAATCTTTCTTTCTGCTGAGGCATATTACACATTTCAAACAGTGAGATATTTTCCTTAGCTCTCTTAATATCTTCCACAATGTCATATTTCATCTTATGTTCTTTGAGATTCTTTTTTACATCATTAGTCTTCTCTTCAATGGGCTTGACAGACATGTTGATTTGCTTTGGATCCTAACTCGTAATGGTGAATTCAAGTACTTTATCAGCTGTGGTGTTTTTCTGCATTTTCTTTACATTCTCTTGAATTCTCTTAATTTTCGGGATTATTGATATGTCTTTACTTTACAAGCCTTGAATTCTTGTTGTCGCATTTGTTTCTACTGTTTCTTCCTCTTCTGTATAAAAAAGTGAGACACAGTCCCATAAAACCAAAGCATCATCCTCTTGTTTTTTTGTGGGTTTACTATCCTTTTCCTCCTCATCATTAGCTTCTGTCAGTTTAGAATCCAATAGCTGATTCATCACTAATGTCATTAAATTGATCCATTAAGGGCAATTTTTTTCAGAATGGGGCTGCTGATGAAAGGTGCAAAAATTATCCATACCCACCTCTGTTAAGTTCATTGATGTAGGACTATGTGGAGGAGGTTTATGCTGATTGTTGTCCTCTCTCCTCTTATAGTAAGGCTTAAAAGATTTCTGAGTTTCTTTTTCTTTCTCCAAATCTATTATTCTATTAGATAACTTCTGCATCATTTTTACCATCCCCTCAAAGTCATGTGACTACTCTTCCTTGAGCTTAGTAAATAATAAGGCTTTCTTACCAAAAAAATCTTCTCCCGACTGCTAAGGATAGTATTCTATGCTCTCTCTTTCAGCTTCTACTCTCTCAGCTTCTTCATAAGTTTCTGATAATGTGGGTTTGACTTTCATCTTGCTAAACATGGCCAAGTGAGGCACCAAAGCTAAAGTATAATCCTCAATCAGAACTTTATCAGAGGGCTTATCAGCTGCAGATAAATTCTTAAGATAAGCAGCGAACCTTTGGGTAAAACTATGCACCTTTTCTTTTCTTTCTTTCTTTAAAGCGCACAGTCCTTTCATGAGAGTTGCATGAGTCTTCTGGGCTGCATATTTGCTTTTGAATATCCTTTCAAAAGTATCCCACTCTGGGATTGAGTTTGCAGGCAGACCAAAATACCATGAGGCTGCTGCTCCTTTAAGGGTATGTGGAAAAAGTCTGCAGACTACATCTTCGTGTTCTCCAGCCTTTAGTCCTTCTATGGCCAAGTAGAAACTTTGCAAGTGATCATCTACTAAAATATTTTCACTTGGGTCAAATTTAGGCAGCATTTTCTCAAAATCCTGAGGTAAGTCATGCAAAGGACGTGTTAGGTTTAAAGGTGATCTGACTTTCCAAGCAGGTGGTGGATTTGGTGGGTTAGGTGGCTGATTAGCGTTTACACCTGTCATGAGTCTGGGTGGAGAGTGAGGTGGTGAATGAACAGGAGTATGAACAGGTGAACATCAAGGTGTGTTTGGGCCCACTTGATTTAAAGGCTGAAAAACTTCCCTCAAGGCTGTTTCTACCAATTATTCCAAATCTCCAACCAAAACTGCATCTTCCAATACAGGACAGTCTTTCTTCTTGTACTCTCTTCTGGGTAAATCAGGGATAATCGGCAATCCTCCAATACTTTTCACATATGCCTTAGTATGTCTTCTTAGATCATTAACAACTTCATTGTCCACAGAATACAAGTGTTCTTTCCACTTCTCTTCAGGAATTGGATTGGGAAATAAATTTCTTTTTGAACTATCACTGGTGGAGTAATTTCGAGGAAATGGGTTTCCTCGGCCAACCATGCACTAGCAGCTCTCCTTCTAGCACCAAAAACTGTTGAGGCCTGGAAAATCACAGGCGACAACAGCAAGGGATTCTCCCCAGTAAACGTTCCCAACTAGCCCATTACTCTTTGGTATGGGGAATCCATCCAGTTTACGATCCGGCTACCATAGGTCAAGTAACCAAAATAAAGGGTTTTACCGGTTACAGCCCAGTCCACTGTGTATCTTTTTTAGTTTTTAGTTTCAAGTATGATATGCAAGTGCCTATCTAAGAATGCAGATTGATAGAGAATACGAGGAGCGGTCACAATGTGATGCGCAGGTTTTTACCTCTCGTCTTAAACTCTCTCGCATCTAATCACACACAACAAGAAAACTAAAACTAACTTAACTACATTGTCCCTAGGGAGCGACATTATCATTCAATGAGTAATGTATTACTGTTCATGCATTAAGAAAAATCACAGGTAGTTTTTCTTTATTTCAAAACACATAAACATGAATAGATAGATCAACAACAAGATAGCTCATTGTTTATGAAAAGCATTCATTACTCATAGTGGAAATTCCATAAAATAAACTAGAGAGCATTCATACAAGAACATAGGTTCAAAAAGTTAGAACGATCTCACAGTTAATGGATAAAAGCTGAAAACAAAATAGTTCATCTTCAACAACATCCATTGCACAGCATTTGAACATTCCACCAAAGCTTTCTCCAACATGCAAAATTGTAATTATCTATTGCAAAAGGAAATAGTTCTTCTTACAACATGTTCTCACAAGTCTAGCTGGGAAAAAGTCCCTATTCCTCTAACTTTCCTATATTTATACTACAAGCCAAACTCTTGGACTACCCCTCAGTGCCCTTTGGGCTCCCCCAACCGTTTAATCTCACAATTTTGTCTTTTGTGAGTGCTCATGATTCACACAAACGTTACATTTCGAATCTAATATTTAAAAGGAATTTTATGAAAAGGAACAGCTTGGTAACTGACGAAGTCCTCCCAAGCCTGGGCCTTTGTTGTTATCGATCTGTCTGAGATCTCAACCCTTAATTTCTTTTCCTGCGTTTCTTCATTTTCTTTCTCTTCCTTCCCTGCTGCCTCATTTTTTTCTGCTTAGTCTCCTAGACATATCCTCTCTGCAACATCCATCATCCTATCATGAACAACCCGTTCTTAAATCACTTAGCGTTTGACAAACTAAATCAAACTGTATTAACACATACATCTTGTAAAATGAAAAAAAATTAATGCATGAAGAGAAAAATGAGAATGCGGAGAAAATCCTGCACTTTCATATCTTGAACTCAGCTAAGTTCAAAAAACTACAAATCCAAAAAACAAACTCATTCTCCTAATCATGGCCGCATCTGGACCAAATCGACACCTCCAATGGCAGCATGAAAAATGACAAAGTCACCGCCATCGAAAAATAGGGTAAAAGCACACGGGAAAGGCGGGAAAACTCCTACCAGTGGGAAACACTTAAGCATCAGGCGAAAACACAACTCCTATCGGCGGGCGGAAACACTGTAAGTCGGATGGTTAGCTCACTAAACCGCCGCAACGGCAGATACCTTATGGACTAAGGATCCCGAGTTAACATAAAACGTCGGCGAAATAAAACATTAAACACTACCTTCCACACATCGGAAATCGGAAGCTTGGAGGGCTAGGTATTGGCGACTAAAGTCTCAAAGATGCCTCCGTGTTGATAACGCATAGGAGTAACCCCCCCCCCCCCTTCCGCCCCGATCAAAAGTCAAAACCACTTCGATAGCAAAAAACAAAACATCGCAAAGTAAAAGTTGAAAAACCAAGGCATCGGCGAGCATCAAAATTATCCGTCGGCGAACAGAAAGACTATAAATCGGGTTGTAAGTGCACTACAAAGCCGAAACGGTGGGAAACATAAGGACTAAGGCCCCGATTCAAAGATAAAAAATACTTTCAATAGCGATAAAAGAAAACATCGAAAAATATAAAATTGAGTGTTCGGAAGACTTAAAGTTGTGCAGTGGTTAACATAGTTCGTTTCATCACCGAAACAATGACAGCATAGAGAAATAAAACACCGAATTCAATTCAACCTCAAAATCCAAATTTGTAGAAGAGAAAAATAGAGTTAGGGGATTCAAACAATTTCATGCAAGCTAAAATTAAAGGAGGATCCAAAATTTAAAAAAATTGGGAAAACAATTGCAGCTGCAACAATTGGCGACTTTCTAGTGAACCCAAATCTCTAGACCATTTCTTCCTTAAGTAACAAACTGCTTGACAATAAAACAAACATGTTGAATTTTTCTAGATGTCTTGAGTTCCCCAATGGCAAATATATGTACTTTTAATCATTGATAATAGTCCAATTTTAGGAAAATGGAACCCAAGATTTCAAAGTCGAGATAACTCTTATGAGGCCAGGAAGATGGGTTTCATTTTTACCTCTGTCTTCGGGTAGCTTCCAGCTTGGACACCATAGGATTGTAACATATAGTAAATGGAAATATTCATTTGTTCCTCATTCCCATGCCATTTTGCACTTTTTTGTCCTTTTGGATTTCTTTGTCCTTTTGAGTCCTCCTCATACCTTTCTTTCTGAATTTTTTATTCAGGCTCCTCTATCCACAATTTCCTTTTGTGTGAGAAATGTATTTAATTTTCAGCTCATGGAAGAAGAAGAACTTATGGCAATTTTGTACTCTTATGATTCAGTACTTTGTTTTGATACATATTGCTTTCTTAGGAGTTTTGACTCTTCTTATCCTTTTGGCTTCAATTCTTGGCATGGGATCATTTATATATAATATATTGTTTACCCTGCTTCCTTTCCATGGGTCTTTTGCTGTCACCCCCTAGGACATTTTTAAATGTGAAATGGATGGAGCCTCGAAATAGTATTCCAGACCATTTGATCCTGAGTTAATTTATAGGGATTAAGTAGGACTTCAATGTGTTCACAACCATTTAGGAAAAGTGACAACTAGAAGAAATCCTTACAGCTAAATCAGTAATACACAGTCTTATAATCAAGGATTTTAGTTAATCCAGAACTCTGATGCTCTCCATGCAACCAAAAGTTTGCTTCTTTTATTGAAATCAATTAAAATCTAACTAATCAAACAGAAATAAAATAAATCACAACGAAAGATAAATAACCAAATCAGTTTATTTATGTACAAAACAAGAAAGAAAAAATCAGGAAAAGTAAGGTTTGAGAACTAAACCATTAACTGGTAAGTTATCTTCCCACCCTTGTAAATATTGCAATTTGTAGCTTGAGGGGCCAAGTTTTGCTGCAATCTGAAAAGGGCCTACATATAACTGTTGAAACTTCATGTGCTTTCCCTTTTCATCATGCGGGTGATCCCACTTAAGAACTAGGTCTCCCACTTCAAACTCAATTTTTCCAGCTTTATGTTTATCAAACCATCGTTTAACTACTTCCTGTTGATGTTTAAAGCGTTCTTTGGCTCTGGATCTAGACTGTTCCACCTTCAAAATATTATAGATTCTAATTTGCAAGATTTCATTATTTGTGCCTCTAGAATATTGAGCTATTATGGAAGAGGGTAGCATAATGTTGGGAGGAAAAATGACTTCTTTTCCATAAACAAGGGTATACGGCGGTGACACACCTAAGGAATTCTTGGGTGTGACTCTATCAGCCCAAAGAGCATTTGGTAATGCTGAATTCCAACTTCTCTGGTTTTCTATCACAATCTTTTTTAAGATTCTAATCAGATTCTTGTTTGTATATTCTGCCAAACCATTTCCTTGTGGGTAATAGTTCGCAGAATAATGCAACTTAATTCCCTTTTCATGAGCAAATGCAGTTAATCTAATAGAGGAAAAATATGTAGCATTATCGAAAACTAGGAAAATTGGAACCCCAAACCTGGTCATAATATGATCTTGCAAGAAGTCCATGACCACGTCTTCATTCACTTTACGTAACGGAATTGCTTCGACCCATCTAGTGAAGTAGTCAATTGCTGTCAAATTGTATTTGTGTTGCAAGGAATAATTTGCTTTTATCTCTCCAATGATATCAATTCCCCATTGCTAGAATGGTTTTGTTATCATCACCGGCTTCAAAGCTCTTGCTGCTTTGGCTTGTCTTCCCCCACACCTCTGGCAAATATCACACTTTCTAACATGGGCATGAGCATCCTTGAACAACGTGGGCCAATAGTATCCGGCTCTGAGAATATTGTGGGCTTTTGTATCCCCGAAAAAATGACCTCCAGCAAGCCCATCATGTAACTCTGTTATGACCTTTTTTTCATCTTCTTTCTCTAAGCATTTGAGAAGGACTCCATCATAATTCTTCCTAAATAAAATTCCATCAATGATCTGATATGCAGCTAATTTAAGGTGCAACGCTCTTCTTTGTTTAGAATTCCAATGTTCTAGCAACAATCCTTCCTGAAGGTAATGAACAAGGTCTCGGTACCAGGAATCTGAAGCTGTGAAAAGAGGGCACGCATCCATCATGTGTAATTCAACTTCATTTTCCCAATCGTTTTCTTCATTGTTTTTACCTTCAGCCATTAATTTGCATAGTCCTTGTCCTTTAAATATGCATGTTGGTTTGAATTCAAGGTCATATTCTTGTAAATCTCTTACCCAGTTTCCTCTTCTTTCTCCTAATTCCTTTTGCATGAAAAGACACCTCACAGCTGGTTGTGGAATTATTACCTTTGTCCAGTTCTTAAGTATGTACGGCCTGAATTGTTTTACCGCTTTGAAGACTGCATAAGCTTGTTTATCTACTACTGGGTAATTCAATTCGACCCCCTGTAGACCAGTGCTCATAAATGATATGGGGAGCTCATCTCCCCCATATTCCTTCTAAGTAAGCACCGCTGCTAGTGAACCGTCAAAAGCGAAAGTGTGAAATAAAATCCTTCTCAAAATATGGTCTTTCGAGAGAGGGTGCATGAGCAATAGATGTCTTTATTTTACTGAATGCATTCTTCTCTACATTAGTCCACTTGAATTGTACACTTTGTTTCACCATTTGCTACAAAGGTTTAACAATTTGAGCGAAATCTGGCACAAACCTTCGCACGAAATTTATTGTCCCCATGAATGATTGCATCCCTTTCTTGTTATGGGGTAAGGGGATCTGTTCAATAGCTTTGATCCTTTCTGGGTCTATAGAGATCCCCTTTTTAGAAACCACGTGACCCAATAGCCTTCCTTCTATAACAGCAAACACACATTTCCTTGGATTCAGTGAGATGTCGTATATTTGACAACGCTCAAAAATTTGTTTTAAATGGAATGTGTGTTCTTCTCTTTTCTTTGAAAATATCGTCACATCGTCAAGATACACTACCACACTACGGCCAATTAGACCATGGAAAGCTATATCCATAGCCCTCTGGAAAGTAGCTCCAGCATTAATGAGTCCGAAGGGCATCCTTCTGTAAGCAAAAGTTCCCCATTTTGTTATGAATGTAGTCTTAAGTATGTCTTCCTCAGCTACTAACACTTGATTGTAGCTAAATAATCCATCTATTAACGAAAATAACTCAGAACCCGAAACCATCTGCAATATCTGTTCCATGGGCAGGACTGGATAGTTGTCTTTGTCTGAAGCACGATTTAGGTTTCTGAAATCCACACATAGTCTGATTTCTCTAGATTTCTTCCTTACTGATACCAAATTTGAAACCCATTCTGATTGTCTAACTTTGAATATAATTTTGGCATCCAATAATTTCTTCACTTCACTCTGAATTAACGGCTCCAGTTTTGGATGCATCTTCCTCAAAGGTTGCTGATAAGGCTTGACTCTAGATCTAATAGGAATGATGTGTTGTATAATCTTGGTATCATATGTTTTAAGTTTTTCATATGTCCAAGAAAATACATCTTTGTACTGTTTGAACAAACTAATGAACTTATTTCTTTCACCCGGGGAGCAACACTTTCCCAAATTTACATATTTGTGTTTAACTTCAGTTCCCAAATTTATCATCTTGAATTACCAAGATGAGCTGTGAGTCTTGACATTTGCTGGTCTTCTGAACTTGCTTTCTAAATCAAACATCTGCTCTAAATTCCTGACCCCTTTAGGAATGAAGTTGTCAAATGTTAACTCAGCTTGGTGTTCTTCGTCATCGATAATTGCCCATTTGAAAGTTTCGTCATTCATTAAACATTCCAAGATTTGTTGATCATCATCAAAAACTCGTAGATTAGTAATCATGTCTGGAACCGAAGGCCTGAAAAGTAATTCAATAGAACACTTGTTATTTGTAGGCACAAGTCTTGCAGCCGAGGTACCTAACAAGTCAGCTGCTGCATTCTTAAGTCTAGGAATGGATAAAATATTAAATGCATAAAAATTTGTCAGCAAATCTGATACTTCATTCTGATAAGATTTTAAATGAGGTGAAATGCAATGTATCTGTTCTCAAATCTATTTTACGATTATTTCAAAATCCCCATATACTTTCAGATTTTCTACTTTTAATTCAATTTCTTTTCTTAGTCCTTGAACTAATGCTTCATATTCGGCTGTGTTATTGGTACATTAAGACTCTATTCTACATGAAAGAAAATTTGTATTCTTCTTTGGATCAATCAGGACACAACCAGCTCCTGTTCCTTCCAAATTTTTAGATCCATCAAAAAACAGTGTCTAAAAACTATCTACTTCTATTGTACTTGAATCAACAAATACATCTAAAACTAATTCTACTATTTTACAGTCAAATTCATTAACCCGTGAAAACCGAAGGAGATCATGCTGTGTGTCTAGTGTGCCACTGACTTCTTCCGCTTGGTAGTTTCCCAGTTCTAGTTCAATGAAGTAATTCCCCAACATAGAATTCACTGGTTGATTCTTACCCTCCAGCTAAGTAACATTGTGCTTCATGTGGGGTTCTCTTAATACTTTAATTTGATTGGGACTTCCCGTACAAGGCACCACAGATGTGACCAATCTGAAGCAAAATACCCATTTAGCTTTGCTGACCAATCCCGACTCAAAACAAGTCCATAAGCTTCAGGTATGTCTGCTACTACAATATCTATGCACTGACATACCTTTTCATTTGAAAATAGTCAAATCAAAACATCCTCCATTTCCCCAATTACCTTCACATTTGTTCTGTCTAACTGAATAACCTACCTGGTAGATGGTTTAGGATGTCCATTTATCTTTTTGAAGACTGAAAGCGGCATAACATTCACTGATGCCCCTGATTCCACCAAACAGTTGTGTACGTTATGGTTGAAAATTTCAAAAGTCAGGAGAAATGGTGGGGTTTTGCATTTAGGCTTACCTCCCACACTTGCTTCACCAATTTCCTCTTCTTCCTATTGATTGTCAGTGGGAAGCTTTTCTTCAGGAATCTCAGGTGCTTTTAACAATATTTCTTTCTACTGAATTATATTACACATTTCAAACATCGAGATATTTTCCTTAGCCCTCTTAATATCTTCCACAATGTCATATTCCATCTTATGCTCTTTCAAATTATTTTTTACATCATCAGTCTTCTCTTCAATGGGCTTGATAGACATGTTGATTTGCTTTGGATCCTGACTCGTAATGGTGAATTCAGGTACTTTATCAACTGTGGTGTTTTTCTGAATTATCTTTGCGTTCTCTTGAAGTCTCTTAATTTTCGGGATTATTGATCTATCTTTACTTAACAAGCCTTGACTTCTTGTTGTCACATTTGTTTCTACTGGTTCTTCCTCTTCTGTATCAAAAAGTGAGACACAGTCCCATAAAACCAAAGCATCTTCCTCTTGTTTTTTTGTGGGTTTACTATCCTTTTCCTCCTCATCATTAGCTTCTGTCAGTTTAGAATCCAATAGCTGATTCATCACTAATGTCATTGAATTGATCCATTGAGGGCATTTTTTTTCAGAATGGGGCTGCTGATGAAAGGTGCAAAAATTATCCATACCCACCTTTGTTAAGTTCATTGATGCAGGACTATGTGGAGGAGGTTTTTGTTGATTGTTGTCCTCTCTCCTCTTATAGTAAGGCTTAAAAGATTTCTAAGTTTCCTTTTCTTTCTCCAAATCTATTATTCTGTTAGATAAATTCTGCATCATTTTTACCATCCCCTCAAAGTCATCTGACTACTCTTCCTTGGTGTTAGTAAATAATAAGGCTTTCTTACCAAAAGGTTTTTCTCCCAACTGCTAAGGATAGTTTTCTATGCTCTCTCTTTCAGCTTCTACTCTCTCAGCTTCTTCATAAGTTTCTGATAATGTGGGTTTGAATTTCATCTTGGCAAACATGTCCAAGAGGGCCCCAAAGCTGAAGTATAATACTCAATCAGAACTTTATGATAGGGCTTATCAGCTGCAGAGAAATTCTTAAGATAAGCAGCGAACCTTTGGGTAAAATTATGCACCTTTTCTATTCTTTCTTTCTTTAAAGCGCACAGTCCTTTCATGAGAGCTGCATGAGTCTTCTGGGCTGCATATTTGCTTCTGAATATCCTTTCAAAAGTATCCCAGTTTGGGATTGAGTTTGCAGGCAGACCAAAATACCATGAGGCTGCTGCTCCTTTAAGAGTATGTGGAAAAAGTCTGCAAACTACATCTTCGTGTTCTCCAGCCTTTAGTCCTTCTATGGCCAAGTAGAAAATTTGCAAGTGATCATCTACTAAAATCTTTTCACTTGGATCAAATTTAGGCAGCATTTTCTCAAAATCCTGAGGTAAGTCATGCAAAGGAGGTGTTAGGTTTAAAGGTGATCTGGCTTTCCAAGCAGGTGGTGTATTTGGTGGGTTAGTTGGCTGATTAGCATTTACGCCTACCATGAGTCTGGGTGGAGAGTGAGGTGGTGAATGAACAGGAGTATGAACAAGTGAACAACAAGGTGTGTTTGGGCCCAAAACTGCATCTTCCAATACAAGACGGTCTTTCTTCTTGTACTCTCTTCTGGGTAGATCAGGGATAATCGGCAATCCTCCAATACTTTTCACATATGCCCTAGTATGTCTTCTTAGATCATTAACAACTTCATTGTCCACATAATATAAGTGTTCTTTCCACTTCTCTTCAGGAATCATATTGGGAAATAAACTGCTTTCTTAAACTCTCTCGCATCTAAATCACACACAGTAAGAAAACTAAGTCTAACTTAACTACACTGTCCCTAGGGAGTGAGATTATCATTCAATGAATAATGTATTATTGTTCATGCATTAGGAAAAATCACAGCTAGTTGTTCTTTATTTCAAAACACATAAACATGAATAGATAGATGAACAACAAGATAGCTCATTGTTTATGAAAAACATTCATTACTCATAGTGGAAATTCCATAAAATAAACTAGAGAGCATTCATACAAGAACATAGGTTCAAAAAGTTAGAACTATCTCACAGTTAATGGATAAATGCTGAAAATGAAATAGGTCCCCTTCAACAACATCCATTGCACAGCATTTGAACATTCCACCAAAGCTTTCTCCAACAAGCAAAATTGTAATTATCTATTGCAAAAGGAAATAGTTCTTCTTACAACATGTTCTCACAAGTCTAACTGGGAAAAATTCCCTATTCCCTCTAACTTTCCTATATTTATACTACAAGCCAAACTCTTGGACTGCCCCTCGGTGCCCTTTAGGCTCCCCCAACCGTTTAATCTCATAATTTTGTCTTTTGTGAGTGCTCATGATTCACACAACCATTATATTTCGAATCTAAGATTTAAAAGGAATTTTATGAAAAGGACTAGCTTGGTAACTGACAAAGTCCTCCCAAGCCTGGGCCTTTGCTGTTATCGATCTGTCTGAGATCTCAACCCTTAATTTCTTCTCCTATGTTTCTTCATTTTCTTTCTCTTCCTTTCCTGCTGCCTCATTTTTTTCTGCTTAGTCTCCTAGACATATCCTCTCTGCAACAGCCATCATCCTGTCATGAACAACCCGTTCTTAAATCACTTAGTGTTTGACAAAGTAACTCAAACTGAATTAACACATACATCTTGTAAAATGAAAAAAAATTAATGCATGAAGAGAAAAATGATAATGCAAAGAAAATCCTGCACTTTCGTATCCTGAACTCTGCTAAGTCCAATAAACCACAAATACGAAAAACAAACTCCTTATCCTAATCCTGGCCACATCTGGACCAAATCGACACCTCCAATGGCAGCATGAAAAATGACAAAGTCATCGCCATCGAAAAATAGGGTAAAATCACATGGGAAAGGGCAACGATAGGAAACATAAGGACTAAGGCCCCGATTTAGAGATAAAAAATACTTCCGATAACGATAAAAGAAAACATCGAAAAACATAAAATTGACTGTTGGGAAGACTTAAAGTTGTGCAGCGGTTAACATAGTTCATTTCATCTCTGAAACAACGGCAGCATATAGAAATAAAACCCCAACTTCAATTCAACCTCAAAATCCAAATTTGTAGCAGAGAAAAACAAAGTTAGGGGATTCAAACAATTTCATGCAAGCTAAAATTAAAGGAGGATCCAAAATTTAAAAAATTTGGGAAAACAGTTGCGGCTGCAACAGGGATGTACTATTTATGTACACTATTTTTCATAATTATTCAATGGAAGGATACAAACCAATATTCATCTCTTCATTCATGTGATTCAGACTCTTTTCTTCTCTCTATTTTTCCTCTGTATGTTTGTGAGAATTCTTAGTAGCAAGATATATTTCCTATGCTTCTTCTTAGCATCATTGCTCATAGCATTGATCTATTATTTCTACATAGTATCAGAGCTATAGGGAGCACAACCTTTCCATATTCTCCATGGTATTAGAGCAGTAAGGTTGATTAAGTTCTACAGAGTTGAGGTGCGCATCCAGTCTCTTATCCCTCTCCGAAGAAGAGCTTGTCTAGCTTACAAGATTTTCTCCTAGTTTTTTTTTGTAGGTTGCTGAGAGTATCTCCTAGAGAATATCAACAACTTCTATATGTATTCAAAATGTCCTCTACTATATCCTTTCAACTATGTTTATTGGAATCCAAAGATGAGCTCATACTTGAAGAGGCAATGTCTCTTTGATGTCTCCATTGGTGCATTGAGCGAGCCTGAGTCTTATAAAGAGAATATTTATTGGATTAATAATTGTGATAGAGATTATGGAATTATGTGTTTGGGAATGTCTCCAAATATACATCATCTCATAGATTCTGCTGAGTATCCATTTGAGCTTTGGAAAAATTTGGCCAAAGCTTTTGGTTTGCAGGAAATAGAAGATGAAGCATGGAGCGAACCTAGCATCTCCTCTTGTTCTCCCTCTCAATATTTCTTGGCCTCTACATTCTCTAATAAAGTTGATAATGATGAAGAAGTTTCTCATACAGTTCATGTTGATGCTTCCCTCTTTGATTCGAATGCTTCCTCCTTCAATCAAGATGCAAATATTGAAGAGCGATCTTTTTATGTGTCTCTTGAAGGTGATTTTTCTTCTTCTGATACTATTGATGAAAAATAAGTAACATATGGAGCTTCTATTGATATTGATGATGATACTATAACACATTAATTTTTCTCTAACTCTCCTATCTAAGATTCTAATATCTATGTGCCAGATCCTTCACAATTTTTGCATACCTCTCTCATTGATGGTGCGCAACCCAGTGATTTCCAGGATGTTTGCTTAGCCAAATAAAGCATTATTTGTGTCATACCACTTACCTTACTTGATCTCATGTGCTTCATCATATCCTCATTTTTATTTGCATCAATACTTAGAACCTCCTTGAAGATTGTGAACATCTCATTCTTTCCTCCTTTCATACAGAGGATTCATTACCAATGTATTCCCATGAGTCTACTGAGATGCTTATATGTGATCCTTTGGATTTTGATTTAGAAGCATATTTTTAGGTTTATACACATATCATACCAACATCCATTCCATCTATCATAGCTCTGAATAATCCTAAGACTATACAAATCCCTAGTTCACTACTTGATTCCTCATTGGTATCTTATGCAGTGATATTTATCTTACATGGTTTGAAGTCTTTCATATATTTCAGTGGATGGTTATCCATGTCCTTAGTTATCCTTGGACTGATATTAAACATGTTTGGATATGTTCTAAACACTTATGGTTCAGATCTTATGCCCATCCATCATTCATATTTTTACACCTATCAGTTTTCCCCAATTGCTCATAATTTTCCTAGTCTAGCCCTATATCCTCATGGAGCCACTGAAGCCTTTGTCTTTGCTATTCCATATGCTAATGTTTCTGATATATCATATTTTTATAAGCCTCGTATCATATCTAGAAAGTTTCTACATCAGATTGGATTGACATGTGATTCACATCACAATTTTGCAGCTATTCAGGGAATTGGGTGTGAAATAAATTGTCTTAATTTTTGTACTCTTTGGAAAGGAGTATGCACAGATCTCTTTTCCATTTCAAATTATGTTTTCAGATCAGAGTTTGATAGCAGCAAGAATTATTCAGATAATTCTCCTACTTCATCAGTTGATGAGATACGAGGAGTCCCTCATTTTCCTTCTTCCAGGTTCTACACTCTAGCGCATGATCATGGAGTTCATGATTTTGTCAGCAAGTCCTTCATCCAGAAGCAGTTCATTCAGCTCATTTAAGTGAAGATGAAGATATTTTGAAGACATATTTCAAATTTTGTGCCTTGTCCTATCTTGAGGGAGGATTTCCCCCATGTGGTTTTGCTTCTTTCCTCACTTTTATGGACATAATAATTGTTAAAGGGTGACCATAGCCTTGTTTTTGGGCCCTATATGCATCCATATTTTTTGTCATACCATCATAAAGTTAGACTTATAGGGGACTGTTGGAATATATTAAACCCACTCATAACTTAGGATAAAATAATTAATCATTATTTGATTAATTATTCACCCACTAGCTTAATTAGTTGGCATCCACTTACACCTTAAAGTCAATACTGTTCGGGTACACAGGGTACTCCCAAAAGACCGAACACCTTGAGCAACCGCTTCACACAAATAGATCATAGATCAACACACCGATGTTTGTCACGTGGTTAAAACCCTCGAGAGGGAAATAGTCCATGGTCCCAGCCAAATAGCTACTTGGAGCAATTTATTATGTAAAAGAAAGAAAGTTACATGAGCTTATCATAATTGATCAACTAGCCAAGGACCCTCTATGCTCTTTAAATAGAGATCATAGACCAATCGGGTGTTAATCCACGGATCAATGGTAGGTGTGACCTAAGAGAAGTTGAACCGTCGGATCACTCTATGTCTAGAACATATCGTGACCGTCGGATCAGAATATTTACAAATGCATACTAATGCATACTAAAGAAACACACTTTTACCTAACGAATATATTACACAAGTTGATCTTAACTAACTCCTAAGTGTCTAAATATCCTAACATCCCCCCTTAAGAACAACTTGGGAAAGGATTGAAGGATTCACAAAAGTGACACTATTAGGAGAAGGAAGGAGGCATTAGAGCCTATCCCCCCTTAAGGACACATTCCTGAACTCCTAACATAGACCAAAGTTTAGAAAACTTTGCTTCTGTAAGAGACTTGGTGAAGATGTCTACAACTTGATCATCTGTAGGCAATAGAAAACTTCAATAACACTATCATGAACAAGATTTCTGATGAAGTGCATGTGTAGCTCAATGTGTTTGCTGGGCTGATGTATAACTGGATCTTTGGCAAGCTTGATGGCACTTTGATTGTCGCACCAAAGTGGAGTAGGCTGCTGCTGCTTGAATCCAAACTCTGAAAGGATCTGTCGAAGCCATAAAGCTTCCTTACTGGCATTAACTGCGGCTCGATATTCATCTTGTGCTGAAGAAAGAGCAAGAGCTTGTTGTTTCTTACAAGCCCAAGTGATAGGTCCAGATCCCAGACTGAAAACATAACCTGCAGTAGACTTTCGAACATCAGGATCACCAGCCCAATCTGAATCAGTGAAACCAACGAACAAAGGTTTCCCCCCTGTACTGTAATGAATTCCAAACTGAATTGTACCTCGAATATATCGAAGTATTCTTTTTGCTGCTTTCCAGTGACTTTCATGAGGAGTTTGCATATAACGGGAAACACGACCAACGGTAAAGGAAAGGTCAGGATGGGAATGAGTCAAGTATAAAAGACTACCAATAAGCTGACGATACAAGGTGGCATCTACTTCATGGGAAGTACAAGTGGCAGAAAGTTTGACTCCAGACTGGAAGGGAGAAGGGGCTGGTTTACAATCTTCCATGTGGAATCGACGAAGAAGGTCACAAGCATACTTAGACTGGGAAAGAAATATTCCTTCTTTGGTTTGCAAGACTTGGAGACCAAGAAAATAATGCAAATGTCCTAAGTCTGACATTTCAAAAAATTTCTTAAGACTAGATTTCACATGGGTTATAAGTTTAGGGTCACTACTAGTAAGGATAAGATCATAAACATAAAGAACAAGTATGATGAGATGGTCTCCTACTTTCTTGGTATAGACATTGGGGTCAAAATGGCATCTAGAAAAACCAGTGTCAAGGACAAAACTATCCATTTTGGCATACCAAGCTCTAGGAGCTTGCTTAAGGCCATATACGGATTTCTTAAGGAGACAAAAAATGCTAGAGTTATTCTGAACATATCGAGGAGGTTGTTCCATGTAAATTTCCTCATGTAAATCACCATGTAAGAAGGAAGACTTGACATCCATTTGATGGGCTTCCCAATTATGTAAGGCTGCAAGGGAAAGAACAAGGCGGATGGATTTCATTTTTGCTACAGGGGCAAAGGTTTCATTGTAGTCAATCCCTTCAACTTGGGAAAAACATTTGGCAACTAACCTTGCCTTAAGTCTTTCAACACTTCCATCTGATGCATACTTAGTTCTATAGACCCATTTACATCTGACAAGTTTTATTCCTTTTGGAAGAGGAATAAGATCCCAAGTATCATTCGCCATTAAGGAACGATATTCTTCATCCATAGCTGCATCCCAATCTAGATTTCCTGAAGCTTCTGCAAAAGTTTCTGGATCATGATTCTCAGAAACTTGAGCCAAAAGGGAAGGGGTTCACTGAAACTGAGAACATGTTCGACGTTGATCTCTAGGATCACCGGCAATATCAACAGTTGCTTCACATGTTGAACGGACCCATCGAGGAGGCATTGGTGTTGGTGCAATTGGAGGAACATGAGCAGGCGGAGATGGATTTTCATCCTCACTGTCATCATCAGAAACTAGAGTGGGAAACCTGTCAAGGAAGTTGGAAGAAGAAGAAGAAGAAGGTACAATTGTTGAATCAGGCTTGCAGGCCAAAGATGGCACACCCGCCAAGTTAGGCTCGCAAGCCAAGAGATTTTCATCAAATTTAACATCTCTTCTAATGATTATATCATGTGAATCGGGATGAAGAAGTTTTTAACCTTTTACATCTTCTGAATATCCAACAAATATGCACTTTTCACTTTTAGGCTGCAATGCTTTCCATTTTTCATCTGGAATGTGAGCTGATCCTTCACAACCAAACACACGAAAGTGACTTACATCTAGTTTAATTTTACTCCATGCTTCTTCCGGTGTTATACCTTGTAAAACTTTAGTGGGTGTGCGATTAACTATGTAATTTGCACAATTTATGGCCTCAGCCCAATATTGAAGACTTGGTCCGTTAGATTGGATCATTCAATTAGCCATCTCTTTTAAAGTGTGGTTCTTCCGTTTAGCTACACGATTTTGTTGTGGTGTATATGGAACAGTGTGTTGTTGTTGGATTCCTTGTTCAATGCAGAAAGTAGTGAACTTGTTGTTAACATATTCTCCTCCATTGTCAAATCTTAACTTAATAATTTGATGACCATATTGTTTTTCAACAAGGGCCTTGTAGGCCAAGAACATGTTAAATACTTTGCTCTTAAGTTTTAGGAAGTAAATCCAAGTGCGTCTAGAGTAGTCATCAATGAAAGTTAAGAAATATTTGAAACCAGAAAATGATGCAGATGGAAGAGGACCACACAAGTCACTATGCACAAGCTCCAAAGGAACCGAGGTGTGCCAAGAGGCACGTTTGTCAAAACTGTCTCGATGATGTTTTCCGAGTACACAACCAGAACAAACACCATCCTTGCAAGATACCATTGGAAGACCAGTCACCATATTGTCTTTACATAGTTGTTGTAATGAGCGATAATTTAAGTGACCAAATCGCTCATGCCAAAGTTTGCTCAAGTTATCACTATGAGCAACAAAAACTGAAGGAAAAGGTGATGACCCAAAGTTGTTAAATTTGTACAACCCGGTAATATCATCAACAGTTCCAATAGCAAGGACATTTTGAGGATTTTTAAAATCCTTGATTACAACTTGGCGAGGTGTAAATATCACAGTTTTACTTCATCTAAATGAGTAATTTGATAGACTGATAACAAATTGCAGGAAATTTTTGGAACACATAGTACATCACTGAAATGACCATTTTCTACTGGAACTGTTCCAGATCCTACAACACTTAGAGATCTATCATCACCAACAAATATTTGTTTGGTGTTACATTCATGCATAGTAGAGAAGATGGCTTGATCCTTAGCCATATGATAAGATGCTCTAGAATCAATGAGCCATTCATTTGAAGTAGAAGAAGAAAATGCAGTATAAGAGTAACCAGAATCATAAAGTGCATATCCATGAGAGTTAGATTCTGAAGACGAATCTAGGCTGATGTGGTGCTTTTTCATTGATGCTTCCAAGACTGCCATCTTCTTGAAACACTTAGATTCATCATGATTATCTTTCCCACAAAAATCGCAATGACGCTCACTCTTCTTTCCTTTTGGCTTGGATCCTTTGTCATGTTTTAAAGAAGGAGTTGACTGAGAGGGTTTGGGACCCTTGTTGTTTGGCTTATTATTGTGAGAATTATGTTTCTTGGGAGGCTTGGACTTTTCTTTCTGTTGGGACAATAAGGCTTTCCCAGATGTATCTGCATTGTTAATTATTCCAAGATGAATGAGCTTATCTTTCTCTCAAATTAAGGAATCACAAAAGGATTCAAGACTAGGCTCTTGATAGCTAGCTACAGTCAAGGATTCTTTCATGGAGTAGAATGTAGATACAAAAATAGAATATGCAGGTCCAAGTTTGGAAAGAATATGATAAATACATTGTTTGTCTTCTTTCTTAATCTTGCATTCTGCACATAAGAGTCTAAGAGTTTTATACTTAGATAAATAGTCTTGAATGCATGAAAAATCATTTGGATTCAAGGAAAGCAACTCATTCTCAAGTTGATGACCCTGAATTTCATTGTGTTTACCAAACATAGATTCCAACTTTTCCCAATCTTTATCAGGTTCATCAATTCCAGATATGTGGAATCGCAAATCAGTAGAGATTGACATCCCAATCAATCCACAAGCTTCATCACATCTATTTGCCCATTTAATTTTCTCATCATCATTAGTGGGTTCTGTTTCTTTCCCTGAGGTTATCTTGAAAATTCTTGTACTTCGTAGAACATCCTCCATACGAGATTTCCATGAGAAATAGTTAGAACTTGTAAGTATAATATCACAAGGGGCAGCCATACTGTAAAATAATGGCTGAAAAAACAGAAACTAACTGTCTAGTTGCAAAGAGCTCAAAAAAAAATATGCGATTTAAAAAAAAATGGCATTGAAAACTGATTCTGGATGATGAAGTAATGCTTGATCAAAGAAAATGTTGAAGATGCCCCCAATAGTGACGTGGCAAATATTAATTTGACCAGTTAAAAAAAAGAACCCCCCTCTTCCCAAGATCAACCTTTGACAATCACTTTACAATAAAGTTGCTTTGAAGTGAATCACTTTTGTAGAATAAGTGAGGTTCACTTTTACAATAATGTTACTTTTAAATGGTGTGGCAATAAATTAAAAGACTTAAGTGACTCACTTTTTATTTTATTTTATTTATGTGAGATGCACTTTTACAATAAAGTAACTTGAAAATAGAAATTGCATGCACTAAAAAGTAGCTTAATAAGACATGAACTCAAAACCTATTAAGGAATAAAGCAACTTTGGACCAAGTGAGCTAAGTTTAAAAGGTACATAAAAGAATGGAAAGAGGAAGGGGGCTTCATTTTTTCTTTTTTTTTTACTCTTCTCTCTTGTTCTCCATGCTTTTTTTTTTTTCTGCAAATAAAAAAAAAACGAAAAACAAAAACAAAAAAAACTTTTTTTCACACAATGGGGTTAGATCTTGGTTAGCTTACCTGGAAAGTCTACGTTTTTAAGTTTTCTCGTTGTTTCTGATTTGCCGTGATCGCACAAGGTGCACGGCAAAGAGCATACGTAGCCGAGAAGACAAGAAAAAAACTTTCCCTTACTGTTTCTGATTCGCCGCGATCGCGCAAGGTGCACGGCAAAGAGCATACGCAGTTAAGGAAGGAAACATTCCGAGACTAAAACAAAAAAGATCTAATAATACAATTGATAAGATATGAGATATTTAAAAAAAACAAATCCATCACTGTAACATTATACCTTCAGATTTGCCGAAATGGGTGTTTCTGGAACAAACATAAACGGTTTTCGATGAAACAAAAACTATTTCCCAATGGAAATGGCACTCTGGACGCAATGGAACAGCTCCCATAGGCCAAAAATCCATAGAAAATATAGAACCAGAAACCCTTTCAAAGTTTCGACAACACCGGTTCCAGATCTTGATCAAAATCGAAAGCGGCTCTTCATAAAAGCTTTGATACCACGTTTGGGTACACAGGGTACTCCCAAAAGACTGAACACCTTGAGCAACTACTTCACACATATAGATCACAGATCAACACATCGATGTTTGTCACGTGGTTAAACCCCTCGAGAGGGAAACACTCCACCGCCCCAGCCAAATAGCTACTTGGAGCAATTTATTATGCAAAAGAAAGAAAGTTACATGAGCTTCTCATAATCGATCAACTAGCCAAGGACCCTCTATGCTCTTTAAATAGAGATCATAGACCAATCGGGTGTTAAGCCACGAATCAATGGTAGGTATGATCTAAGAGAAGTTGAACTGTCGGATCACTCTATGTCTAGAACATATCGTGACCGTCGAATTAGAATATTTACAAATGCATACTAATGCATACTAAAGAAACACACTTTTCCCTAACGGATATATTATACAAGTTGATCTTAACTAACTCCTAAGTGTCTAAATATCCTAACAAATACATGCCATCTATATCCTATGAATTATTTATTTCTAATTCTGGGTTGATCTTGACCACCTTTTGACCATCCATAATTAGTATACAACACTTTACAGCAGATTCTACTTTATTCTACTTTTCCTTCTTTTCTATGGATAAGGTAAAGCTAGTCAAACTAGGAAACTGGGTCCTTTTGTTTCCAACCCATCCTTCATGAATTTTCCTCCATTTTCTAGGATTAGCATGTTTTTCCATCTCCCTTGAAAACTCACTCATGCTTTTGCCAATTTGTGAGTTCCTTGATAGATTTGGGAAGTGCTTTAGCCACCTATGGGGGTTTGCTATATTTTGGTAAGTCAGCCTTTTTGAGCTTTATGAGTTGTCTCCATACAACTTGATTTTCCCATGATGGATGTACTATCTATGTACACTATTATTCATCATTAGTCAATGGAAGGATACACACCAATATTCATTTCTTCATTCATGTGATTCAGTCTCTTTTCTTCTCTCTATTTTTCCTGTGTATGCTTGTGAGAATTCTTAGTAGCAAGATATATTTTCTGTGCTTCTTCTTAGAATCATTGCTCATAGGATTGATCTATTGTTTCTACACATATTTGTTTTTAATAGTAGAAGAAGGTGGACAAGAAACATCCTAACTCCCACCTGAGGTAGTGAAACCACCCAACTTTGATTTAATAGTATAATTGACATCTAAAACTTAGCTCTTCTCTAACTTAGTGTCTTGAAGATGGCAATGTTGGAAATCCTTGTCAAGGAACTAATGGGATCCCACTATAAACTAACCAAGGGGGGTCTTAATGGTGTACATCCAATGTTTATGTGTATACTCATATTTGGTAATTGTTTTTTCCATCAACCAATTACCAATTCTTACAAATCCAATGTTTCATAGATTCAAATGTTCATCACAAGTATTACATAAGACTCCTTGAATATCTTCCTTTCTCTTTCAATGGAACCATTATTCAATATAATGATAAGAAGCTTCAATCAATTCCTCTGAGAGTCAATGTAAGACCAATGGTTGATAAAATGCCAAAATGGAAAAATGGTTACCTTTCTTTTTTGTATGCTATGCATGACTCCAACTTCTTATCTTGTGAAAAATAACATTTGTTTTCCAACTAACAAGTGAGATGTGTGTTTCCTTAATTGACTATAACAATATGTCCTCATCTTGAATCACTCCAAGCACCACTCTCGAAAAATCACTCCATGGATGATTGTTTTTCTTTCTCTAACTAAATATTTCTGGTCTTAGAGGGATATATGCTTCCTCACTATGTAATTTTGTAGTTTTATTAATTTATATTATACAAAATCGAGGAATATAGAGATTATTGTTTAGATTACGGTGTAAGCCATCGTTTGCAGAAAATTATTGTCTTTCTGCTTCAATGTACATATTATAATATTCTTGCAATTTTGATCAAATAAAGAAAAAATACTGACCACTTGACACAAATAGCCCAAAATTATTTCCTCTTATGCATAACCTCTTATTAATCAACTTAAATAAAAGATATTTCCTTGAATTTTCTTCTCCAAAAAATTGGGCCTGAGGAATTGCAAAACGAAATCATTGTTATTCACTTTCAAGAGGGGAAAAATATTATTTGCTTAAAAATACTTCCTAGAACTACTTTGTCAAATATCTCATCATGAAAAGTGATCTAACTGATACAGTTGCATTGGAGGGATCATCATTGGAGGTCACGACTGGTTGCATGCACGTGCGATCTGATTGGAAAGCCCCTGAATAGGATTCAAGGAAGAGCTTTCACATGGTCAATTCTAATCCTACAGCTTTTAGCACAACATAGCCCCAAGTGGGGGCCTCGCACCCCACCCATTTTCACCTGAAATAGATGCCTTCAAAAAAAAGTTCGCATCTAGTAGAAAATGCCAAGCCAGTGAACATCAACTAAAGTTTGTTAAAAGATTGGACAGCATCCCCACAGTCGCACTTCCGACTGAAGAATCATGCATATCTTCCTTGAACCCAGTTGAACGAGGTCTCATTGGGAATTTTACGGGGCTCTAGCCCTCACCTAAAGCTTTAGATTCTTGGGTGCAAAGGAAATGGCGCTCATTGGTTAAATAAGGAATCCAAATCCACTTAGTAGGCAAAGGCTTCTTCGTATTTGTTTTTGAGAATGTATAGGTTAGGAATATCATATTCATCAATAGGTCATATTTTATGGGTCCTTAGGGGTTGTATCTAAATAAATGGACTCCAGATTTTGACCCGACATAAGATGTGCCATCGGCAGTCCCAGTTTGGGTCTGCCTTCCACACCTACCTCTGCACTGCCAGAACCCCAAATATTTAGAATACATAGGTAACAAAATTGGAAAATATATAGATCATGCAGAGAGGAATGACTAGTACTCATGTGCCAACATATGTGTAGAGGTTGATATGGAAACAGGACTCTCAAAAGCTATTAAGCTCACGGTAGCTGACTGGTTATACATCCAATAGTTAGACTATGAGCAACTCCCTTTCAAATGTAGGCACTGCCACAGTTACGGATATTTCGCGAGGCAATGCAAAAAGAAAGTAGAGGAGGAGGCTAAGAAAAGGAAGGGATATCAATGGATCCATGTGCAAAAATCAGGCGCATCCAAGCAGAACAATGAATCTAAAGGAAAATTGATGGTCTCGAGGGATGAAGCCCCTCCCATTGAAAAAATCCAAGGAGAAGGGACTCTAGCCCCTCCAAGAGAAGATACATCTTGTAACCCCTTCGAATCCTCATCACTCCAGAAGAAACCTCAGACCCAGTTGTAGAAGAGGTCAAACAACAGCCCACTTACCTTGCTAAAGATAAAATCCCAGAAGAGACAACCCCACTGCAAATCGAATCTCCAACAGGAGTATTCATATCACCCTCCTATGCATAAATGACTAGGAAAAATTCACTGGAGATCTCAGGTTCCTAGGAAGAGGAGACCTTTGAGAGGCCCTCAAAAAAAGCAGGCAGAAAATCCTATAGGGAGGCTAGAGAAGAAGAAGCGGAGAGGA
>LPNX010637461.1:440339-453320 GCA_001517045.1 Pseudotsuga menziesii | reverse complement strand
CCCAAAAGGGGGGCCCCCCCCCCCCCCCCCCCCCCAGCCAGTAAATAATGTGATTAGTCTCTTGGAAATGCAGAGGCTTGGGGAATCTTTTAAAAGCAGAAACTGTAAAAATCCTTCTAAAATTAGAAACTCTTGATATCCTCATGCTCCAAGAGACTAAAATTTAAGGGGAAACCCTTCTTGAGCTCGATAAAGCAAAATGGAAAAAAAAACGTTGGGAAAGCAGTAAGTTATAGAAGCACCTCCGGAGGGCTCACTACCATGTGGGAGGAACACAAGTTCCATCTCAAAATCTCCTTCGAGACCCAACACTGGATTTACATTGAACTCTACCACTCTACAAGTAAGATCATATTTTCTCTCTTCAACCTTTATGTACCAGTCCTCTATGCTGAAAAACAAAATGTTGGCAAACATTGTCAGATTTTCTAGAAATATACTCCCCCAATAATATATTTTAGCAAGAGACTTCAATTTAGTCTTTGAACCAAAGGAAAAGAGAGGAGGTTACAACCACAGGGACCAACTTGTTCCTTTCGTTGAAGATTTAATTCAATAGTGGGACCTTCTAGAATTTAAGCCAAAAAAAGGGCTCTTTACTTGGACAAATAATAGAGCCGAGGAGGGGCATCTCTCAGCCTACCTGGATAGGTTTTTATTGCAGAGTACCTTCCTGTCAGAAAATAATATCATCTCCTCTAAAAAATTTCTAAAATTGACTTCACACCACAAACCCATTTTACTCCAGCTCGAAGAAGAAGGAAATTTGGGGCCTATCCCTTTCCAGTTCAGTTCCCTCTGGGAAGAAAATGAAGGATTTATGGATGTAGTTTCAAATGCTTGGCACACTCCTGTCGTAGGGTCACCCAACTATGTGTGGGAACATAAATTAAAGGCCACTAAAATTTCTTTGAAGGAATGGATAAAAAATCCCACAAACTCCCCCACTAGCCATAGAAATTAGACTACTAAGTAGCTATTAGATCTGCAAATGGAAATAGATTATAAAGACACCATCTCTTCAAAAATTCAAAAGGAGCAAGTTTCCCAACTCATCTCTTTTCGCTCTTTTAGACATCAGGAAGAGTATTGGAGCCTTAAATCCCAAAGCCTCTGGCTTAAAGCTGGAGACTGAAATACTGCCTTCTTCCACACAAAAAAATCACCTGGTAAGCTGGGACACAGTGAAAAGTCCGATTTCAGAAGGAGGTCTCCAGGTAAGAGATCATGGGTTGGCTAATCTGGCCTTGGGAAGAAAGATTTTATGGAATATATTCTCAAATCGAAGCCACCCAGTAATCCAAGTCCTCATGAAAAAATACCTACTTTGGATCTCTCTGATCAACATGAATGAAGGTATAAACACCAAAGGCACCTCACTTTGGAAACTTTGTAGTCAAGGGTGGCATTTCTTCAAAGATCACCTATATCGAATCCATGGAAATGGGAAGAAAATCTTGCTGCGGGATAAAAAAAATAATGGTCCATCCGCCCCTCAAAACCTCTGCGGATTGTGAAGATCTACGTGTTTGGAACGTGGAATACAAACATTGGTTGGCATTTCTTCGTGGGATTCTGATGGGAACTGGAAATATTGGCCTCTCTTGTGTCCTCCAGAGCGTTATCAAAACCAACAACGTCTCCTCCTTTTAGCGCTTTCAGGACTTGCGCCAGTGCATCTGCAATCACCAAATAAATGGGGAAGGGGGAAGACAGGTGTCTATGCAGTAGCGCGGGGCTTTGATTCCCTCCACGATCACCACATCCTAATCCTCTCCACTTTAGTGTGGAAACAGGTGTGGTACTCCTTTGGCCTTCCAAAATCAACTTCTTCTGTTGGGTCCTCATGCACAGAAGAGTCTTGACCGGAGAGAACTTAGAAAAACATGGAAATATAGTGCTACACAAATGCTTGCTTTGTTGCTCAGACCAAGAAATGATGGAACACTTGTTTGTGGATTGTCCCTTCACCAAAGAAGTCTGTATGCAAGTTTTACACAGGATCAACGCTCCAAATACCATGCAAACCATCATGGTTAACTTATTCTCCACCTGGAAAGAGCGATATCTCCATATGCTTAAGAATAACACTCTCTAGAATAAAATTTGGGTATTCATTCCAAAATATGTCTGTTGGAAAGATTGGTTGACCAGGAAACAAAGGATATTTCAAAACAACATGTACACTACCACAGTCATGGTCACCAAAGTCAAAGCACTTCTTTTGGATACAATGGAAAATCACCCCCATGTGCTGGACACCTCACTTCTCCCTGAAGATATAAGGTGGCTCATCTCTCCTAGGTCACCTGAAAAGAACAAAAAGAGTGTCTCTTCGCCCTTTACCAATCCATAGTGGTGATTACGTATTTTCGATATAGACTTCCAAAAGTGGTGGAATATTCAGGACAAAGTTACGATTTTCTTCGATGGAGCCTCCAAATGAAATCCAGGGATTGCAGGAGCAGGGGGAGTAATCTACACATCATATGGTTTTCAAAAAGACAGCTTCAGCTGGGGTCTAGAGAAGAACTCTAACAACCATGCATAAATTTAGGTTTGCTCAAATCTTTCCAACTTGCCCTGGGGAATGGGGGAAAAGGCATTCAAATTTTTAGTGACTCAGAAATATTGATAAAAATATTAAACTCAGAATACCACTTCAACAACTGGGCGCTCAATAAGACCCTGAAGAGATTACGGAAAGTGTTTCAAACCTTCAATTACACGTCCTTCTTTCACATCCTTCGTAGTTTGAACAAGGAAGCGGATGCAAGGGAAAACATTGGTTGTCTCTTGGCTGAAGGGGAATTTATCAAGAAGGATGAAGCATCCACTTGGGCTCCAATCCCTTAGTTTGATTGTATCTTAGATCTCAGCTCTGCAGGTTTAGGACAAAAGGCATCTTGGACAAGGGGATTTAGTAAATTTGTAATTAAGGTAGATTAGGCTACGGCCCAACCGTTATCTCTTCAATTAATTATAGCCGTTTAAGTTATAAATATATATATATATATATATATATATATATATATATATATATATATCTCATCATGAATACTACTTCAAATTGTACATCATTTGCAATGTATTGGAAGTGTTTTCCAAAAGTCGAATTATAAAATTCAGATATCATAGCCACATCTTTAGTTTTAAATTTTGTATACCAAAGAATTGGTGAAACATTGCATCTCTATATTTATGTGGCATGCTTCTTAACCTTGATTGTATTTCAACTTGATGATATGTGTACAACTATAGAATTCTTTTATTTAACCATCAATGTTGAAACCTCCTTTCACAATAAACATGTTGATTTAGCCTGATGAGCTAGTTTGAGGGGTTGAGTGATGTCATTTGCAAGTATAAGGTTGTGGATTCAAGTCCCTAGGATGTCTATCTATGTACTAGCTTCTACTGGAAGGAGGCAACAACCTCCTGCAGGATTTTTGCCTGCCCTAGCTCCACCCTAGTATGTTTTATGTAATATGTTATATTTCTTTCTCCCTCCATTCTCTGTCACACCCACTGGTCTCTATCTTATTCTCTGTCTACATCGATCTTTATCACTTAGACTCCTTATCTCACTCATACTTCTGCGTGTAAGTATCTTCATGTTTCCTATGGACGCATCTCTTTATTCTGGAAGCATACCCTTTCACAATCATGCCCTTTCAAATCTGATTGTCACAACTTTTCAACAGTCTAGGACTAACGATTTTTAATTAAATAATTAATTAAAAATGTTTTGATCACTTCTAATCTGCGAGCTCCCTTCCTCTCTGATCATAGGATTCATCAAACCAATGCCTGTGAACTTCCTCTCCTCCATCACCAGGAATACTCTATCTTCAGACCTTCGGGCTTTTCTTTTTCTCACGCCTATGGGCCTCTTTTCTTCCTCTGCAAGCTATCTTCATCGCAGGTTCATCTGTACATGTTTTTCTCACAAAACACGGTCTTCACCTTCCATCTATGAGTTTCATGTTGGACATTCTTCTTTACCATTTATGGAGGCACCTCAAAATTCATTTCCGAAGCTCAGCTTAACGTTTTCTACTGCTTCCACAATCTTCTTCTCCAGAATCAATCCAGGCCATTGATCTAATTTTGAGTCTCTCCGGTCCATCGATCTAACACATAGATTTCCTCCTTGAAATCGTATTTCCGCACCACGGTTTCCTCATCAACGATTCCCCACTGTTGATCTTCATCGGGAATTTTCCTAATCGTTGATCTCCATATTGTGGGATGTGGGATGTCGACTATCCGCTTTTTCCTTTCCGCAAACTCCTTCCCACAGGCTTCTTTCCGCACTTTTCTTCCGCATTGTTGATCTCTTTTTAGCGGAACTAATATCAGTTGTCCGATCTTCTAGATTGCAAGATGTGGGTTCATAAAATCTTGAACGTTACTTCCACAATTTCCTTTTCGCAACTTTGTTTCCACATTTTCCTGGACCGTTGATTTCCTTGCGTATTTATCCCTGACCGTCTGATATTGATCTTTTGTGGAAATTTGGATTTTCCGCCTATATTTCGCAGGATGCTTTCTAACCATCGGATCTGGTGCGGGATCAATGCCTACCGTCTGATCTTGATCTTTTTCGAAATATTTACCCTTCCTGTTTAATTTATGTAAACTTGATCTTCCTCGTCCAATCTAGTGCAAGTCACTCCCTGACCGTCCATTCTAGGACTAATGTAGATCTGCATTCTGTCTTTGCAGATTATACAAAAAACGATCCTCATTCATCGAATCTCATGCAGATAAATATGCCACCTCATCATTGTGCCATGTCCTCACTACCTTCATCTATCATCATCGTTCCATTTTGTCTTTACTTTGACTTATGTTGCGTTAACTCTGCCACGGTATCTTTTGCTTATGCTTTGTACTTCATAAACAACTTTGCCATCACTACTTTAATCTTTCATCATTGTTAGGACACCATCATAATCCATGTCATCATATGCGTCTTGCCACATTCTCAACTATGCCATCATATTCCTTATGTCTTTCAATGAGTTTGTCCTGCCATCATATCCACTGGTTATTCCTTTGTCATTCGTGAACACCTTTGACATCAATGACAACTATAACCCAAATTTTCCAGCAATCTCCCCCTTTAGCATTGATGGCGACCTATAAACATTCTCCCCCTTTGACAACAATGACAAAGGATAACCTGGTATGCCAATGTTGCACCCATTTTGATATAGGATTTCATGTCTCTCTTTTTGACAACTACTCCTATCATCATATCTCCCCTTTAAAATGAACTTGGTTATTTAACCAATGTATTATCACTTATCTTAACATTTCCTATTCTTGAATGATAGCTTAACTGATAGATCCATGGACTCCCCCTATCACTGTACTTCTTCTCCTTTGTCAACATTTTTGTGACAGAGTATACACTCAGCATTTTTCTAACACTATTCCATTTTCTTTTCTAGGATACATGTTTCCTTTAAAAAAAAACTTTGTTCTTGTTGCCATATCTAATGGTTTATTGCCTGTAAGTTAATTGACTTCCACTTTTACCAAAATTCCTTAATCCTATGCATTTAGATCTTTATATAAAAAGCAACAGAGATAGTCTTCATACTTTAGATCTTCACTAGCAAACATACTCTGCTGAAACGAATCATAGAGACGTCTTTTTCTCTCTTATCATATCACATAGAGACATACAGAGACACACTTCTTCTTATTTAGATCCTTATTATTCATAGAAGAGACACCCTCAACTTCCTTGATCTGCTGATTATATATATATATATATATATATATATATCTTCGATGATTTGAACCAACGCACCCTTTCATCAACCGTGTCTTAACAACCACATTTCTTCATTAACAGTCACTCCCTTTTAATGACAAAATCACATCCTTCTAAACTTTTGTAAAGTGCACCCTTTCATTTAAATAACACTTCTATGTCTTATTCAATAACACTTTATCATTTATTAATCCTTTGATTAAATAATAATAGAAACTTTATTTTTACTTATGTTTATAACCAAATAGTTTGTTATAAATCGCTTCTATATCTTTGTTTATAACCAAATCATTTGTTTATAAGTCATTGTTTATATATATCTCTGTTTATAGCCAAATCGGTTATTTATATATAAGTCACACAATTATCCTATCCACCACATCATGCTTTCACCATATCTGTGTGCATTACCTTTCATAGATTGTGCAGGCATATTTCTCAACACTGCACAGGCATATTTCACCTCTGTGCAACATACCCCTTTTTATACACAGCGTTTTAAGTTTTAATATGACTTTTTACTGACTTGGTAGGTGTAGATTTTGTACGTGTGGCCACCATATGGAATACTGAAGCCATGACCATATGGACAATACATCAATGAAAAGACCGATGTCATCAGACAAAATTAATTTCCAAAGGACACCAACTGGCGTGCATTTCCAAAAGACAGTTTCTTTGAAGCGAGCATATTTTCACACTTTCTGTGTCATCCATACACCAACCTTGATCACCCATCATCTTTGAAGAAGATAGCTTTCAATATATTTCAACATCAGATACCAATTGAATTTTTTTCTTAGATACCAATTGGAATTTTTTGACTTTAACTCCCCCTAAGTATAAGATCCCTTCTAATGTTATTTTCAGAGTTTTCTTTAAATCACGAGAGACCTTTTTAGAAAAGGATCCCACAATCATCACTGCATCCTTCTTCATCACCTTCATCTTTATCGATGTATTCTTTTATATCTCCATATTGCTTTTCCTCATAAAGGATGTCATCCTTATCTATGCCTCTATTATGCTCATCGTTATCTTTGGAGACTTCATTGATGTTTGGAATCTTTATTTCCTCTACATCTTTGGAGTTTTCCTTTCTTCTCCACATATTTCCATGAGGTATTCTTCTTACTGGTTTCTCTTTTCTTTGTTTCTTGATTTTCTTCTTCCATACCTTCTTATGTGTTTCCTCGGAAGGTCTGCGTGTACTATTCTTGTAATGTCTTGCAAAGTGTCCAATATTGTGACATATGAAACACAAAATATGTCTTTTGCTATTATAGATGTTGGTGTCTTCTTTCCTTATCAGCCCTTTATCTTCTTCTTTGATTCTACAATCATCATCCATGTTACCAAAATTGTGACAGCAATGACAATATCCATAGAATGTATGTTTGGAGAATCTCCGGTTTTTCTGCTTGTAATGACTCTTTTCTTTTGCATGTCTTCTGAAATTTTTTATCTTGGGAGGATGAGCAGAATTATGATGACTGGACTTCAATTCCTTGTGATTCTTCTTCTTCCTGGGTGTATATTTGGAGGCATCATGTTGACTATTAATAGTTTCAACATTTTCATGAATGATGGAGCTTGATCCCTTATGATTATATCCAAGACCTGTTTTATCCCTGGGGGATATTTGTAAGCGGAGGACTTTATTAAGAGCTTCAATACTTTCCTTGAAATTTTTACTAACAATCAGCTGATATTTTAGCTTCTTTACTTCTTCCTTGAATTCAACAACTTCTTTTTTTAAGCTCTTGACCTCTTCGATACTAGCCAACACTTGTTGTCTTGAATTGTGTAGCTCTTCTTGGAGGGTTTTGACTTCCTCTTCTTTTGACTTCTTCTCTTCTTGATATTTTGACAATTTTTCTTTCAAGAATTTGTTCGTTTTCCTACATTTTTCAATTTTATCTACAGAAGCCATGTATTTGGCTTCTATGTCCACTTCATCTAAGTTTGTTGTCCGTATAAAAAAAAATTCTTCATCTTTACTTATCTTTTCATCTCCACTAACATCCTCGAGAATAGCAAGTCTTCCTTCTTCTATTTTCTCAACTGAGTAAAGGTCTTTTATCTTGTCCCAAAGTTCCTTTGTAGAGTTACATTCACCTATCTTCTTTTTGACATCATCAAGTAATCCATAAAGGATTGAAACCATTGCCATTGAGTTTCTTTTCTTGGATTTCTTTTGAGATGGAGTCATTATCCTCTTTGGTGGGAAGTATCAGTGATCATTGAATTCCATACATCATGTCCCAATGCCATCAGATAAATTTTCATTCTTATACTCCAAAATATATTTTTTTCTTTTCCAAGTATTGGAGATCCATTTACTGTGTAAATCTCTTCTTGTTGATCCATAGTGGTTTTACTGGGATCTTCCTTCCAGTGGTTAAACTGCAGTGAAGGAACCTTCTCTGATACCAATTGTTGGTTTATTGGTCAATACTGAGAGGTGGGGGGTGAATCAGTATTGTTAACTTTTTACTATTTTAACCAGTTTTAAATATATCATTAGATACACACAACAACAAGAATACACAAAACAATTTTAACGTGGAATCCCAATAGGGTAAACCACCAATACGTCTAGTTACTGCAAAATTGTTATTTACAAATAGTTTTTCCTGCTGCTACATATTAGGATGGTATTACACCATGTTTACCAATACCAATTGGAAGGAGGTTACGACCCCCTAGTTTATCAACTACGACTTAAAGGATGCTACAACACCCTATTTACCAATTCCAGTTGGAAAGAGGATACCACCCCCTGGTATATCAAATTCTACTGAAAGGATGATATGACACCTTGTTTTGTCAGCTACAACTGACATGATGCTCCTACACCCTATTTACCAACTTCTGCTGGAAGGAGGCAACAACCTGTTGCAGGCTTGTTGTCTACCCTACCTCCACCCTGCCACCCTAGTATGTTTTATGTAGTATGTTAGATTTCTTTCTCCCTCCATTCTCTGCCACACCCACTAGTCTCTATCTTATGCTATGGCTACATCGATCTCGATCTCTTAGACGACTTCTCTCACTCATACTTCTACGTATAAGTATCTTCATGTTTCCTACAGATGAATCTCTTCATTCTGGAAACATACCCTCTCACAATCATGCCCTTTCAAATCTGATTGTCACACCTTTTCAACAATCTGTGACTAACAATTTTTAATTAAATAATTAATTAAAAATGTCTTAATCACTTCTGATATGCAAGCTCCCTTCCTCTCTGATTGTAGGATTCATCAAACCAATTCCTGTGGACTTCCTCTCCTCCATCAGCAGGAATACTCTATCTTCAAACCTTCGGGTTTTTCTTTTTCTCAAACCTGTGGGATTATTTTCTTCCTCTACGAGCTATCTTCATTGCAGGCTCATCTACACATGTTTTTCTCACAAAACACGTTCTTCACCTTCCATCTATGAGTTTCATGTTGGACATTCTTCTTTACCATTTATGGATGCATCTCAGAATTCATTTCCGCAGCTTAGCTTAACGTTTTTTGGTGCTTCCACAATCTCCTTCTCCAGAATCAATCCAGGTCATTGATATAATTTTGAGTCTCTCCAGTCCATTGATCTAACGCATAGATTTCCTCCTCGAAATCGTATTTCTGCACCATGATTTCCTCATCAACGATTGCTCACCGTTGATCTTCGTCGGGCATTTTCCTGACCGTTGATCTCCAGATTGCGGGATGTAGGATGTGGGATTCCTACTGTTCACTTTTGCATTTCCACAAGCTCCTTCCCACAAGCTTCTTTGCACACTTTTCTTCCACGCGGTCGATCGCTTTTTAGCGGAACTAATATCAGCCCTCTGATCTTCCAAATTGCGAGATGCGAGTTCATAAAATCTTGAACGTTACTTCCGCAATTTCCTTTCCGCATTTTGTTTCTGCATTGCGGATTGCGGGATGTGGAATCACACTTTCTGATTTTGGGCTTCCGCAATTTCCTTTCCGCAACTTTGTTTCTGCATTTTCCTGGATCATTGATTTCCTTGCGAATTTATCCATGACCGTTCGATCTTGATCTTTTGCTGAACTTTGGCTTTTCCTCCTATATTTTGTGAGATGCTTACTAACCGTCGGATCTGGTGCAAGATCAATGCCTACCGTCTGATCTTGATATTTTTCGGAATCTTTAACCTTCCCGCCTAATTTATGTAAACTTGATCTTCATCGTCCGATCTAGTGTGGGTCGCTCCCTGACCATCCATTCTATGAATAATGCAGATCTACATTCTATCTTTGCGGATTATACAAAAACTGATCCTCATCCATCGGATCTCATGCAAATAACTATGCCACATCATCATCGTGCCATGTCCTCACTACCTTCATCTATGCCACCTCATCATCGTGCCATTTTTTCTTTACTTTGACTTATGCCGCGTTAACTCTGCCATGGTATATTTTGCTTATGCTTTGTACTTCATAAAGATCTTTACCATCGCTACCTTAGTCTTTCATCATCATTAGGACACCATCATAATCCATGTCATCATATGTGTCATGCCACATTCTCAACTATGCCATCATATTCCTTATGTCTTTCACTGAGTTTGCCCTGCCATCATATCCATTGGTTATTCCTTTGTGATTCGTGAACACCTTTGACATCAAAGACAACTATAACCCAAATTTGCCAATAGTGTCATGGTGTGGTCGTGTGTATATGTAATAATATAAGTTTCTTTAACTTTGGAGTTATAGGAATTTTCATAGTAATTTAGTCATCTAAAATGATAATGAGTTAGTAACCTTAGGTATTCATACTGACTTTGAGGTCTTTTATAGAGATTTGAGGCTTTCCATCAATCGAAGTCCATGAACCATATTGTGTTTGTACATTGAGTGCAAACTCTCATGTTAGTGTCCCCATTATGCCTTGTGCCATGGTCCCCACAAATACATTGGATACCTTAACCTCTCTCATGATTATTAATTTACTACTAGTTTTAATGCATTGTGGTTACTCAAGGGGGGAGGTCAGGAACATGGCTCTTGATTAAAGAGCATCTGCTTCGAATTTAATCTCTTCCATGTGTGGGGTACTTCCCACATGTTTACCACTCTTTTCTTCTTATTGTAGTTTAATGGATGGCTTTACTCCACCCCCTAAATCCTGTGGGATATCTCTGGACAGAGATACTTGCATAAGGAATCATGTTCGTTCGACTTAATTAGTCATGGTTTTCATTGGGCAAAGTCTTTCTCTGTGATGCCTTTCCTGGAGAAGGTATTTCAGTGAAGAGCTCTAGCTTGGTCTTTCGATTGGCTCCTACACTATCATAGAGCCAAACATATGTCAATCTAGGGAGTTTGAATCATATGGGTTTTTGTGCTAGTCAAAATCAAAGTATGTTGTGTTTGCACATCAATTTTCATCAGGAGGATTATGTCTTTGGGTAGACTAGAATCTGATTTTCTTTGCCTGGGATTTGATTGGTTTTTCTTTCAATTCTTAAGACACAAGGATTTTTTGTTTGGTTCAGTTGTTCCTTATTGGCTCAATGGTTTTCATATCAATATGCCTTATTGGAGAAGCACGCTTTGAAAGGTCCATAACCACATTTGCAACCTCAATCACAACCTGTGGATCTTGCATGATAGAATGGAAGGACTTGTTGAAGCTATGAGGAAAATATCTCATCGCATCACTCATATTAACATTCATATGGATGACATGGAATGATGTCTTAGAGAGAAAAGCGGTAAAGTGGAAAAAATATTAAAGGTTGTGGAAAAATTGGTCAATATGACACAGGAAAGTCATGCCTAAGTGAATTATGTTGGGGCTACAAACTCTTTCGAAGAAGACTCTATCTATCAACCATCCATGGAGAATATGGACCATGATTCTACTAGACAGGTATTTTAATGATGTGTTTATACAATATTATGTGTCTTTCCTTCTTTGTTTCGTGTTATGCTATTTTTTGTGTTCTACTACAAGAACAATTTACTTGACAATATTGCCTAAACAATTATGTATATGCTAGAATTTTTTTGTAATAATGGGTATGTGAAGGATGATTTTGGTTCAACAATACAAATACTACTCTCTCCTTAGTAGTAAGGTGAATTCATTGTATCACTTTAGTTTATTCTTAGCATTTTAATATAAAAATATATACTAGTTTTTGTTTTTAAAAAATAGTCATTACTATTGTACACTCTCCCCAAACTCTAACATAAATATTATAATTTTCTAAAAATTATAATAAAATAAATATAAAAAATTGCAAAAATAATAACACCTTTATCAATAACAACAAGTTGAATAAGCAACGAAGTCACTTAGTACCTGCCGCTTAAGAAAAGTTTGGAAAAAGTAACAATAAGCTAAGCTAGCTTAGTTTTTTTTTTCTAATCTGTGGATTCGTTAAATCGTTGTGAAATTCGTTGGCCTGTGACACTTTGTGATAGACTTGCAATGTAACTAGACCTCCAGATAGCCAAGCATATTGCTGGATGCACTTGGTGATTATTGGATGTGCTGTGTCGAGTCCCGATGGTGACTCCTCACGATGTTGTGTGCTGGAACATGTATGTTTCGATCAGAAAACTGCTTTAAGGTCGGATTAACGTTGATAAATTTTTCTAGACGATAGGCAGAAGATATGAATCAAACACCCAATGTAATGAAAATGGAATGTGTCATCCGTGGATCATATGTACGGATCGGTCTTTGGGTTATAGTTCCTGAAGCCCTGTCCCACCACGTAAAAGTTGTATCCATGAAGATGCATTGGATGGTTCTCTGCCAAGAAGATGTTTGTTGCCTGGTAAACCAGTTGCACTGTAGAATTGTATTTCAACACCTTCACTTTTGTTGCTTCTACAGGAGCCCAAATACTTTTGGGTATGTTGTCGCCGGTGTAGTTGAATTTAACTAGAGGCCTTGATGGAAAATCTATCGTGAAGACACCTTTCATGCCGAAATAATACGCTTGTAGCACCGCGATCGTGGGCGATACAAATGATATGTTGTTTATGCTATCCTCCTCACTATGCGCTATGATATATTTATTTTCTTGTGAAGTAACCATTACTAAACACTAATTGTCATCTGTATCAGAGCTCACTAAGGAGGAGGAGGAAATTCTTCCTGCTAATTTGGAGCAGCAAGTAAGTAAAATGTTCCCACTGTCCTCCATTTTTTCT
>LPNX010637461.1:420365-440092 GCA_001517045.1 Pseudotsuga menziesii | reverse complement strand
AAAAATATAATGAGTAGTTGTTTTGTAAGTTTTTCTCAAGGGTTTAGGGTTTAGCAACACTAAGAAAATTGCCCTTTTTCTAATAACCGAGGTTAAATTTTATGGACGTCTGTATGATTTTGTTTTTGTTTTCATTTGTTTCTTTTATAGAGCAACAGAGCTAGGTTGTTGGGTGGAAAATAGATTTATTTTTGTCCTTCCCCATATGTTCTTATATTATGTTGGTGTTTTGTATCAGTCCGTCAAATTAATATCAGGTGGCAGACCACATAATTCCATCAAAATAATTCCATCACTAAGACAATATCACAAGATGGAAAAAAACAATAAGAAGAATTCTCTTGCAGCTATCTCTCTCTCCTTCTTGTCTCTATCTCTCTCCTCATGCAAACATGAGTGAGTATGAGTGTGTATAAATGAGGGAGGGTGTATCCCTATTTATACCATTCAAGTGACTAACCTCCCAAATTGACTGGGATGACCTCTAACCCTAACAGGACCGAATTCTCCTAGAGAAACTCCAAACATGCATTACATAATATTATAATAGGGACTATTGCCCCGACTTGCAACAGAGGTTGTACCCCAAGGACCATGTAATCTTAATGTTATTTTCTATTCAACTACACTATTACATTTATTCTGATGTAATTATTGAAAATTCCTTTATATATAATTTTATTATCATTTTAAAAAAATATTATTATATTAACCCATTTGGAAATATAAAAAAAAATTGGATAAAAATGTTAGAATGATAATTGTTCTTATATTAAAGTAATTTATTTTTAAATATTTTTAATGACATGTTATTTCTTCATATTTATTACAAAATTTAAAAATACTTAAATCAATATAATTATAATAAATTCTACTCTGCTTTGCTTTTCAAAGATTCAATTCTCTTAGAATTATAAATATTTACAAGACCTTTATAAAAGCATATAATAATATCCATATTATTATAAGATCAGCCTAACCCAAGATTCTTACTTATGATAAAAGGTTAGATTTATGACAGAATGTCTAGATAAATCATGTGTTCATCTTTATCACGTTGTTGATAAAAAGGAGTCAAAGGGTTTGCAAAATTACTTTTAAAGTATTTTAAGACAAATTCATGCAAATATTATGAGACCAGTTCCAAAACTCAAAATCATTTAATTATTTTATATTAAAATATTTTAATTTCAAATTATTAAATTTATGTAATTATTAATATATAATTTAATTTAGTTTCTAAGTAAATGAATTAAGCATTAATAAAATAATCTATACTTAATAATTTCCCAAATTATTTACTTTTAATACAAATTAGAGCATATCATAGAAGTAGAATGAAAAATGGAGAAATGGATATAAGCTTAACGAGAACTATTGTTTCTATTTCTCAAATATGGAACAATTTGTTTTTTATAAGAGTAGATTTTTACTTTTAATGCAAATTTAAGCAAAACATAGAAGGGAAATGAAAATAGAGAATTGGATATAAGCTTAACAATAAATATTGCTTCTAGTTGTGAAATATGGATCAAATTGAAGAAATGTTAAATTGATTGATCGGTTAGTTTGGAGTGGGAGAATGGATCAGCCGACGGCGGAATGAAGCGAGGCGTCAATGCGGCTAGGGCCTAAACCCTAGTCGCCTTCGTTTTTTGCAGGTGCGCGGATCTCCGTCTTGCTTACAGGGCCGCGGATCGGCGTTCAGAGCGTCCATTGCATGCATTTTGGAGCAGTGTTTGGCTCCTGTCTTCTGGTGGTCATGCTACGATGGCCCCAGATCCGATTAATGAGATGGGAGAAGATCCTTTCGAAGCTTTCAAAGCATTAGTCCGTTCGGCAGGACCTAAAGCTAAGCCTTCTCTCTCGTCTAAGTTTGTTAAGAAGATGGAGGAGATCCCTTCTCTGGAGCTATCTCCAGAGGAGCCTTGCAATCTTGCCCTCCTTCTAGCAGAAAACGCCCTCATTGGAAAGTTTACGGGGTTATGGCCTAGCCCCAAAATGGTGGAGGCATGGGTGGAAGCCACTGATGCATGGAACTGTTTCTCTGTGTGCAGTAGGCAAGGGTTTTTTTGTCTTCAGCTTCTCGAGGAAAGATGACCGTGACCTAGTTTTCAGATTTGGACCCTATTTCATGGGGTCGAGGGGGCTGTTCTTAGCCCCCTGGACTCTTGATTTCAATCCCCGAGATGAGATCACCGTAGCCCCTGTTTGGGTTAGGCTGCCTCATCTTCCCTTACATCTCTGGGGGATAGGATCTCTGGAGGAGATTGGAAATAAGCTGGGGCGGTTCCTGGACAGTGTGGCGCCGAAAGGGGACCAATTTACCTGCGCTCGTATTTGTGTTGAGGTTAACCTCGAGAAAGGACTTCTGGAAGCCATTCAGCTCTCCCTGGGGGAATGGTGCCATATCCAAGAGCTGGATTACGAGCAGATACCTTTTAAGTGCCTCCGGTGCCATGCTTACGGTCATTTCGCAAAAAGCTGCCCCAAAGCCTCTGAGGATGCGGGACTAGTCAAAGAAGGTGATTTTCAGCCAGTAACTAACCGGCGAAGGCAGCCAAGGCGAAAGGAGCTAGCCCAGGCTCCGAAGGCCACTCATTCAGCAGAGGCAACTTTAGAAAATAAAAACAGCTTTGATGCGCTGAAGGAAGATGAAGCCCTAGATCCAGAAGCAACAGCAGATAAGGAAGATCCCCCGGCAGTCGAAATCCTTCCGGATCCCGCCCCCTCAGAATCAGTAGTAGCGAAGGAAATTCGGGCTTCAGATCCTGAACCCTCTGCCCCTGCAGGTATGGCTGTCTCAGTCCCCTCTAGCGGCTCTGTGGAAACTTCTGATCCTGAAGACATTTCGGTCCCGTGTCCACCCCTTACCCGAGGGCGAAAGTCCAACAAAGCGCGCAGAGAAAAGGAGGTGGCCTCCAGCATTTCTTTAGGTTCTCAGAAAAAGCTGGATCCTTTCTTTAAGGGGCTTTCAACCCACTCGGTTTAATGCTTTGCTTCTGTCTTCTACTTTGCTCACAGTTTGTGAGAATTTACTCATGTAAGCATTTGTTGTCATTTTCTCGAATTAGCTCTAGATGCAGTTGGGATTTGTCTCCCAAGACATTCACAAGAAGGTTGGCAGCACTGTTAGAGGTCACCAACTTTCTTCAGATATGTAACTTTCGGATTCTGGCTTGCCAGAATGCCGCTTAATGCAACATAACCGTTCTTGTTAAAAAAAGAAATATGGATCAAATTGTTTTCAAGAGATAGATTAAATTCTTTGACAAAGTAAAATGTCGAAATAAAGGAATTATTTCGACACAACAGGTGGCAGACTGCATGGACTACCGACGATAGCAAGTGGACCAGGGATCTTCACAACGGGTGGCAGACCGCATGGACTACCGGCAATAGCAAGTGGATCAGGGATCTTCACAACAGGTGGTAGACCACATGGACGACCAACAATAGCAAGTGGATAAGGGATCTTCACAACATGTGGCAGACCGCATGGACGACCGACGATAGCAAATGGAGTATGCCGTGGCCACTGCCTTTACCCGACACTGGTATATATTAATCGAGAGCCCTAGTTGGCGAGCTGATTTTTTCTTGCGTTTTCAGTTGGAGAGAATTTTGAGCTTGGCGATCAATTTCCTTACAGAGTTGTAGTGTATATTCAGTAAGGTTTCTGGCTCTAGTATGTCTGTTTTCTTCTTGACGCGTTAAATTCCTAAAATTTGTTCCAGCATTAGGCCATTTTTGTCCAGGCTATGTAGTGTTTGTTTTTGTTGAATCTTGCATCAATCTCAACTCATTTTAAAGTGTTCTTTCTCGATTTGGTCGTTCCTTTATATCTTTCTTCAAGCTTCGACGAAATTATCGCCATCCTTTCACTCATTCTGTAGTATCTTGACCAATTATTTTACTGCTTTAACCCTTTTTTTTGCAAATGCAGACAATTGTCCCATGATATATAGCACGAACCGGTTTCTTTACCTGCATGTATAAATGATGGGTTCCTTTTATGTTTCCTATTTACTCTGCCATGCTTTATATAGTTCACTCACTGCAATTCGACTCTCCATTACGTAATCTAAAAATAGCCAAATGGCTAACACTAGCTCCTAAAATTTTACTATGGAAGAAATTTAAAAATAAAATAGAATGGCTCTAAAGTTAAAGTAGAAATTTTTTTGTTCTTTTGTTCCAACCTCAGAAGATGAAATGAATCACTCTGAAGAAAACATGAAATGAATCACTATGAAGGAAATTTAGCCTCGTTCCGTTGGGGTCTGCACAGGTCTTCCCATAGCGCACGGAGACAACCCCAGTCCCACTGTGTAGATGAAGAGTTTACTTATGCTTTGTAGGACATCTACTGGGTGCTCCTTGGAAGCCAGGCTTCAGAGTGCTAGGCTAAATTTAGTGACAGTCGCAGTGTCATTGTACGCTGGAAGGCTAGGGAAACTGCGAATCTTAGAATTTTGATATCCAATATACTGTAAAATGGCCGTAGCTATGGTGTTATCGAAATTGCCTGCTCCCATATTATTATATGCTCGGGCGGCCATATAGTATTTGCCCACAGGCTGGTTGGCTGTGATAAGAACATCTGTAGTCTGGCCGGCAGCGACGACGACTACATCGGTTTTGTATGGCTTGGTGTAGGAAGCATCCACAGCTACAACTGTAAATTCATGGCCTGCAAGCTTGAAAAAATGCCCAGTATTGAGCGCAGCATTCACGATCCTCAGGAGGTACGTATCACCGCTTTTTATAGGTACCTTGAATATTTCTGCATCAAGAACACTTTGATAAGTTTATGTCGTTTTTCAAAACAACAATTTATATAAGTTGAATAAAGTCTGTATAAAAGTAGAGAATTAATACTCGGGCAGGCAAACAGATCTCCTGGCTGTCCATTTATGGTGAAGTAATTGGATAAATTCGGGGCACCACCGGACAGGATTGTTGCTTCTATAACGGCCATGGGATTACTGTTCCACCATTCTCCTGTTCAATAAAACGGTCGCTTTGAATCAATATTAACAACTAAAACCCATTAGACATGCAAACATTTGTCTATAAAATTTCATAGCAGCTCATCACCTATTATAATAGGAACTTCCGCATGCGGTTTAGGAAAGGGATATGATTTTCCTTTCTTAGGATAGATTATTATAGCTCCATGCACGGTAGCTCGAAGCCATGAAGAATGAGCATGCCAAAACAAGGTTCCTTCCCGTCCATTAATGGTGAACCTCTGTGTAAAATTTCCACCTGGAAGAATGGGCCATTGTGTAATATACTCGGGTCCATCATCCCACCCTGTACGCAACTGCTGCACTCCATGCCTGTAATATTTAAGCACGAGCCTTATAATCTTTGTCAACAAACCTATCTATAACAAAAACAGATGTACTGTTTTAAAAAAATGTTCAATAAGGTTAGGGAAACACACCAGTGAATAGTGGCATTGTACTGTGCATTGTTAACAACTGTAACAACAACAGTGTCTCCGTCGTCGACATAAAGAGTTGGACCCGGTAGCTGTTCATTCACGGTGATTATTGTATAGTGCTTGCATACCCTGGTAACTGTCTTATGTTCAATTTGTACAACCATTTCTCTGATGTCATCATTGCCATGTGTCAAGTGAAAACCAGATACCAAACTCCAAGAATGACATCATTTCTGATTGGCCAATTAGAAGTTTACAAAATAACAAATACAAATATTTTTATTAAAATTTAAAATATTTTTTTGCAAACTCTAAAGTTTAACTTTAGAAAACAGATTTTGATTTTTTTGGTGGCAGCAACTAATAGAAGGTCAAAGATGGTTGACTAGCAACCAATTACTATATATCTGCTGCGGCAAGTATAATAAAAAAAAATTAGAAAAAAAAAATAAAGAAAACAAAAGATCTAAAATAAAATCAATAAAAACTTGTAAAACATAGAAGATACCCCACCTTTATCCTATGCACAATCAAAAGGAAATCTATTCTCTCATATGCACAATCAAAAGGAAATCTATTCTCTCATAAAGTTACAATGACAACTAATACCATATGATAGTACCATTAAGTATCAAATTTTACATTATCGTAACAACTAACAAGATATGATTGTATTCTTAAAGAGTCAAAATTTTACATTATCACGACAACTAACACCATATGATTGTACTATTAAATATCAAAATTTTACATTATCATAACAATCGTCATAAAACATTAAAAACTTAACATAGAAATCTAAATTCCCCACCTTTATCTATATATAATCATTTCAATATAGATATAAGAAATAATACATTCTCTCATGATGTTTACAATGACCATTAACACCATATAATAATACCAAACTTTATATTTTCAAGATACCATATATTATCCTCTCCACAATCATTTTAATAAAAGAATAAGGAAAAATTCATTTTTTCATAATACTTACAATTACAATTAACACAATATAATAACACTATTTTATTATTAAAAAAAATTTACATTATTTTACATTTTCATAATTAAGTAAAACCATTATGTGTCGGTGGTAAACCGCCGACCTTCCTCACAGAAGGCCTAACCCCAAAGGACTCAAGGCTCGAACCCGTAACCTCTCCCCATACCGAGAGAGTGTGCGCACGTCTTACCAATTAAGCTAACCCTTGGGGCTATCCATGTCAACTAACATTACCAAATAACAAGAAGTTACTTTCCATAATACTATGATTCTTAACACTATAAAATAGTGCCATCTAACAAATACAAAGAATTTACTTTCGAAAATAACATGACAACTAACATTATTATGAGAAAGCTCCATATGAGTATAATTTTTTTACAAATAATAACATGTGATGCAATTTGAATCTCCATACATTTGTGTAAATTTTAATCTTTTGATTAGGTACAAAATGATTTGCGTTTTAATATTTTCATGAATTTTTAAATATTTGCCATTCACTTCAATCTTTAATCAATTTTTTTAATTCAATTAAATTTTTTTATTTGTATATTTATTTAAAATAAGTTTTAATTTTTTTATAAATTTTTAAATAATTGCCATTCACTTAGATGTTTAACCATTTTCTTTAATTTAATTAAATCTTTTTATTTATATATTTATCTAAAAGCATATTTTAGAGCTATTTATTTACCGACTACCAATTTTACTTACACTATATTTACTTATATTTTTAATTTTTTCCTTTAAAATGGCCCATTCCAAATCATAGATATTATACAACTAAACACATTTCACACTATCTAATCTATTTTCAATCATTTTAGTGTGAACTACATTGGAAACCATACCACATATAAAAATTCGATCCTCTACATCCTTCCACAAATACAATATCTTTGTTGTGGGAAAAATGGCTTGATGGTGAGATAAATCTCCTTTCCTTGTAGGTTGCAAATAAGACAACAGATCACGAGTGTGTCAGTGCGACAAACACTAATATGTTAAAGATAAAAAAAACACTTAAAAACAAACATATGAACTACTTTAAGAGCTAAATTGCTAAATGACATGAAAACAAAGACAAGAGATAAGCTTCAACCACATTGCATATGTCCAATGGAAAAACATTTATACAGTGGTGTCACCTTGAGGAATGTATCTTCTAAGGGGAAACAAACACTCCCTTTGGGAAGGGTCCCTTGATCTCTCTAATTGCTCCTAAACTAACTTATGATGGTTAAGGAAAACACTTGCTTCTTAGGGAAAGAAGTTAAGGGAGCTTGAAATGCCAATAAATGATAAGAACGTGGGTGGGAAAGAGGCCTTCCAAACAAATTCTTGCAACATAAACTTGCTCTAGATTTTCTTTTTAAAATGCAAACCCATGGCTTCCTTTTATAGCCAAAATGGAGTTCTTCAAACAACTTGTTCACAATGTGAATGCTCTTCCACATGAAATGGATTCCTAGTATAAGGATGAGGGCTCATAAATGCCCAAGTACTTGGTAAAAGGAGCCAATTTGAACCTGTTGGTTCCCAAATGCAGTTGGGAAGCCATAAATGTGTTGCAAACTCATAATGTATGAATTTTTACATAGTCACATGGGTATCAAAGTATTTTCCGCATGACATCACTCGACTCAACATGTTGTGAGGTCCCAAGAGTTAGTAAATGTTTTCCTATGCATTGAGTCATTCTTTCCACATGTGGAGAATTAATAAAATGAAGATTTCTGAGCTTCATAATGTATGGTGACTCTGTCTTTCAGTAACGGATGTGGAAATGTCACAAGTGTGTGAAATGCAGGCAATAACATTCTCATAATCAACAACTTTCATTCAACATGGTGTTGCAACATTCACAAGGAGGAACAAAGGGTAATCAAAGATGATCATCAAAGGAATTATTGGCAAGGGGAAATTCTACCAGCATTGTACCTTATTCTATGTGCTAAACATACTTCTATACTCAAAATGTTTGCTTCATAGATATTATCAATATAATATCACTCTTTCCAAGATATTTGCACAAATGTATACAATAGAATCAATCAATAAGTGAAACACAAATAATCACTACTTCTGTTTTATTCAACAAGCATCACTTTATTTCCCTTTAATTACAACCTCCTAAAAAAATAGTAAAAACATGAACTTCATGTTCAGAACATTAACCGTTTTCTCTTTTGAATCAAGATCAAAACAATTCAATGATTATCATCCTTGGAGTTGTTCTTGAGTTCTTCAAGTTCTTGGTGAACATCCATAGTTTCTTGCTTAAGTTTTTTATCACCTTTATGATTTGTTGAAGTAACCACCAATTGTCAATAAGAAAACTTTATTCACAAATTGAATAGGTTTTGAGTAATTAGGATTTTGAAAGAGGTTAAAGCCATTTATTTTCATACCCTATGTTAATGCTTAAATTGCATACATATGCAACATTCCAGCTAATATTGTAGAAGGACATCATCAACATACAACATGCAACTCATTCAGTATATCCTCATCAAATCCACAATAGAAATTAAGCCTTAGAATGACAAAGTCAGTCATTATGGGCAACTGTGTGACTTTTACATTGGGAACCCTTGTTGATAATCATGACTTTCTATTCAACAATTCGCACGGATCCATGCACCTTTTCTTTTGAAATTCACATGAATGGGTAAATAGCAGGACCAACTACTTTTAAGGTCACATTCAAGGCTCATAACACTCCCTTAGCTCCAAAATTTGAATTTGACTCCTCGTGTGCTTAGGAACATTCAATATCCCCCTTCATGTACTTGGAGTACCAGTTCACAAGAAAGGGTATTCACACTGGGATCTAGATGTTTCTTAGCCCCCATTTGGCCTTTAAAAGGATGCCATGGGCATACATACTATAGAGAATATTTAAGAGCAAAGTTATGCTACAAGAATTGTTTTGAGAGGTCAAATTTCAATCCACTTCTTACCATTAGTTGACATGCAAAACTCCCTTTCATTCTTCCTCTAAGAAGCAGGAGTTTTCTCCATTGTTCAAAGATTTTTATCTAGCATTTTTTTGGACAAAAAGGACCCTCCCTGAGGGATATTGTTAGCTTCCCTTTGAATCCTTAACCTCCTAGGAGGCACCATTGTAACAGGCTTTACCATTGGGAAATCATCATTTGGTTTAGAACACTCTTTCTATTTTATTTTTCTTAGCACTTATCCATTTTATTTTATTCCTTTCTTTGATTTTGCTATTCCATTTGGTGTATGGAATACTAACTCACATCTACATACTATGTCCTTGCTACAACCTACAAGGATCCTCAAAGTGGGAAGAGAACTCACCCTTGTGACTATCTTCCCACAACACCCTAAGTCATGCTTGTTCCTCTTGATCTTCAACTCTTCCCAAACATTTCATTTTTTCTTAGAGATACAATTCTAATAGGTGGTTGGCAATCCTTCTCCTTATTTTGATCATCCAATTCAATTATAAATGCTTCATTAGCTCAATTTTCATCAAAAGTAAAAAATATAACTCATAATCATTAGCCTAAATTTTATCCTCTCTCTCCTTGATGTCATCATCCATTTGATCATCCGTTACTTGCTTCTCTTTTTCCTATTTTTTCCAAATCAACAATTTCTAATCGATTTGCTTAATTTCTAATTAAATTCAACTTGCCATTCAAAAACTTTGATTGTGCTTGAAGTTGATATCCACCATTTTGTGCATTAATTGTAAATATCATGGAACATTAGTAAGAGTTCCTCAGTGTGCATGTGAGTTGTTGATATTGAAGTTGTGTTTATCAATGTTTGTAGTAAAGTAAACAACTTGTCAATTCTTTCCATTATATATCTCTTTAAAAATGCTTCCAAGTTATTTTAGGGCTAAAAGATGCAACATTTGCAAAAATAAAACTCCTAAAGCTCAAAACATCTAATTTTTGACCCCGTATTCTATTTTGGGTAGGTCATTTACAAAACTTTAGTGTAGTGAGTAAAAAAATACTTTTTACCAACTTTTCAAAACAATCCTTAAGCACCAACTTTCTAAGACCTTTGACCTATAAATAATTTTTTACTTTCAAATTATGGATTCACACAAAGTTTTTTATTCAAATTTAAGGAACTTGTAACCTTTTTTATTCAAAGAGGATGCAATTATTACTGCAGGTGATATGATGGACCTTATAAATTTGTATCCCTCATTTTTCACAGAGGAACAAAATGCCTCTATTAAATAACATGTTACAATGGGTGAAATTAAAGCTGTTATTCACTCAATGAAAGCTAATAAAATTCAGGGTACTGATGGGTTCCTGATTGAATTCTACCTAGGGTTCATGGACATATTATAAGATGAAATTATGGTTGTGACTAAAGAATACAGAGTCATGGGTATGAAACTTGGTTCTTTCAACATCACATTTCTTGCTCTCATTCCGAAGAAGGACATAGGCACCAATATTGAAGACAGTTGTCCCATTTCACTCTGCAGCGTTGTATACAAGATCATTGCAAGGGTTATTACAAATAAGGTTAAGAGTATACTATCTGAAAAGATCTGTGATGAACAATTTTCTCTACAGGCAAAAAGACAAATCCACAATCTCATTGCTATTGCACAACATATCTTACATTAATCCAAAACAAAGAATATTGTTGCCATCATCATCAAAGTAGACCTATCAAAGAAATATGATCGTGTCAACTAGACTCATATCATATTGATCCTAGTGCATATTGGTTTTGAGCTATCCATGATTAACTGGATTCTTGCTACCATTCATTTGGTCTCCTTCTCGGTTCTTATTAATGGATCAACTGCTAAATTCTTCAAACTTGGACGGGGACTTCATTGGGGCTTCCCACTCACTCCACTCATCTTTATTCTAATGATGGACAAACTCAACAGAATTATCCAAAATTTGTTACCTTTGGAGCTTTAAAAAAAATTGTTTTGGCGGTAATGTTTCTGTATCCCATTTACTTTTCATTGGTGACATGTTGTTTTTACTAATGGTACCCACAGGGATGCTCTTCTAATTAAACCATTCCTGAGAGTATTCTCCACTACTACTGGCATGGTATGTAATGCATTGAAATCCAACATTCATTCATGAATACAAACCCTCGAGAGGTTATATGTCACACAGATAAATTTGGCTTCTCCATGGTTAACATCTCTATAGGTCTCAAGTACTTGGGATTCAATATTAATCCAAATGACTACATTTGTAAGGACTGGGCTTGGATGATTGTTCGGATAGAGAAGAGAGTTAATTCATGGTGCAACAAATGGATTTATCATGGGGGGATATTGGTCATTATTTACTCCATTATTGAAGCTATCCCAGTCTTCTAGATCTCCTTATCATATGTTCCAGCAAGCATTCTCCACAGCATCAGAAATATTTGTATTAATTTTATCTGGGGTGGCAATGAACCTGCACTTACGTTCCCATGGGTTTCTTAGAAAAGGATATCACTACCTAAATCCCTTGGTGGTTGGGGTATCAAATACCTACCTTGTTTTTCCAAGTCTCTAGTAGCAAAATGCACTTGGCAAATTTTAAAAGGAAAGGACCTCTGGGTTTGGGTTATATATAAAAATTATATCTACCCATTATCCATCGAAGAATGGTTTCGGCATTAGGATAAGTCTCTGAAGAACATATCCACTATATGGAAAGCAATCATCTCTTCTTTCGGACTTGTCGACGACTGGTTATCCTGGAAAGTTGGCAATGGAAAAAGTGTCTGGATTGGACAAGACCCATGGATTGGTTGCACTGCTTTCATCCAATTTATGGATTGTATTATTAACTCCCTCACCGATTGTGGTATCGTCTTCCTTCACCAGATAAGAAATAATGAATTTAACAATCTTAGAAAATTTTGGCTCTCTATGGCTGAAATTGATCTAAATGACTATAAGAGTCTCATTTGGGTTTGATGCTTACAATCACTTGATAACAACGATGTTTATCTTAGTGACAAGGATGATGTCTTGTTATGGGTGAAGAATGAAAAATGGGGTTTTAAAATGGGGTGAAGAGAGGCTGGAGACATTCCACCACCCAGATGGTGGTGTAGGAGTATTTGGCACCTTAACTTCCCATACACGATCAAGATATTTTTCTGGCTTATCCTTGAGGGAAAGGTCCTGGCTTGGGACGTTTTGGTTCACAGATTCAGGATTGGTCCTATTAGATGCTCCTTATGTGCAACGACCGTCGACTACTAAAGATTTCATACATATGTTATTATCCTATCCATACATATTGGAAATGTGGCACCAAATCGCATTACTCATCGGCGTTCCATTCGTATGGAGTGGCATCAACATAATACAAGCTTGGAATTCATGGGTTAACAACACCATTTTTCACTCTTATGTTGTGCTCCTGGTATTCATCATTTGGTGTGTATTAATTTCCAGGAATAATGCCATCTTCGAACATGTCATTATTCCTCCATAGGTTTATGTTGGGAACTACTTTGGCATATTCAAATGCTTCCCTCAAGGTGCCCCTAACAAGCCTCCATGAAATATCTTAGTTGTTGATATAGATCATTCAATCCCTTGGGCTTTTGTGGACAGTGCCTCATAAGGCAGACCAAGGATTGGTGGTGCAGGTGGGATTGTATATTCGTATGACTCCCGTTGCCTCCCATTTTTCGCAGGTATCGACAAGGTCACGAAGAACCATGATGAATTTGCAACTATTAAAATCTTATTGAATCTTGCTCATTCTCTTGGGATCCAACAAATACATATGTATGGTGACTCTAAACTCGTTATCGATTTCCTGAAACTTGACAAGCCACCATGCAACATTTTCTTGCTTCCACTATATGAGGCCATCAAAAGGATCATCTTACTCTTTCATCGGATATCATACACACATATTTTTCGAGAACGCAAAGCTTAGGCATACCTACTATCCAAACAAGGACTTATTCTCCCTACTGGAACTATGGAGAAATGGGAGAAACATCTTGACATTATTACCAATCTTGGAAGGGTTCTAATATGAACTATTTTCTATAGTTGATATCCATTTTGCATATTTTCTCCATATCTGAGTATACTTCTTTTAATATGTTTTGCATGTTCCCTAAGGGACAGATATAAGAGATGTAAAAAGAAACATATATTCCAAATTTGGCTAATATATATTGTACACGAATGTATTATGTATGGACTAGAGGTCAATGAACAATATGGTTTTATATTAATAAAGTTGTGATCTATTTTCTATGGAAAAAAAGGAACTTTCTTTTACATAATTCATTTTTAAGTTGAAATGTTCTTTTGAACAACGAGATTCTTGCTATTACACCCATTTTTCCATTATTGTAATAAAGATTCAAATCAATATAGACTTCATGAACCCCAAACTACACTCAAAAAGATTTTGAAAAACTTGAAGACTTACAAAATAGTTATTGCAAGTTTCCTTCCTTAATATGTAAATTGTGTATTTATTTGTCCTCGAGTGCAAATTGTCTTTTGACGTGAGTTAAATTAATTGCTTTATATCTCAAGTATTAAGGCATTGTTTTACTTCATTTGTATCTGCTTATTTGTAGTGTATTTGTCTAAAAAGTTGTAATGTAAGCAAAATGCACCAACACTATCAGAAGTAAATAATAACACAAATGGTGACCATTGCACACACACAAACCTCTTTATACTCATTTTTTTAAATTTTCTCCAAAGTATAGAACGCAAACCAAAAACTTCAATTTTATTAAGGGGTATTATGCTCCTTATGGCCATACTCTGGAATTTTGTCAAGGGGTAGTATGCTCCTTATGCCCATACTCTTGAAACAAAATTATATATGACCCTTGAGAAATCAATTATGGATGGGTTGCATAGTTACAAAATAGTTCAAGTTCCCCTTATAACTCTAAAACACAATATAATCCCTTTATAGTTGGCAAGTAAACAATACAACTTCTTACAACTCATTAACAATAATAAAAATGAGTTTTTCTACCTTATGCATCCTCCAATATATCAAAACCATGTATTATACCCTTTATTTTACAATTACAAAAACATTGTAAATTACAATACCTATAAACAATATAACTTCTAACAACTCATCGACAATAATAGAAACAATTTCTTGTACCATATACATCCTCCAATTTTCCAAAACATTAATTCAAGACTGGAAGATCCATCTGAACTACTAAGAGTGTACTTGAACCTAGATCTATAACTGTTAATGCTTAAAAAAGTATGAATGTTGTGCCCATAGTCTAAGATGCAACATATGGACAACTTGTGTGAAGAAAGAGCATCATGAACTAAATGATGGAAATCTCTACCTAATAGTGTGCTACCTAAATGGGCTTATGTATTATACTCCTTATTTTATCGTTACAAAAACATTGTGATTTAAAATGCATATAGACTCGAACCAACTCCATTTAAAAAAAAAATCAAATGTTTATTTTTTATAGATTCAATTGTTTATCACAAATCTTATAGAAAACCCCCTCCATTTGTTCCTTTATTTCACAGTAGAACCATTGGTGAGAACAAACTTCAACTAATTCCTTGATGCGGTGCCATTGGTGATATAAAATAAAATAAAAATGGAAGAAAAAAAATGTTACCTTTCTCCTTGGAAATGTTGTGTATTGCCCCAATTTTTCTTGGGAAAACAACACTTTCTTTCTAGGATTACATGTTTCCTTAATTGACTACAACGCTATGTCATGCTTTTTAATCACTCCCATCATCATTTTTGAAGGCAATCAATATGCAACCCACAACAAAGAAATTGTGTGTGTGTGTGTGTTGGGATATATGTCATTGGATATGAATAACTACATGCTCATCAATATATACCCCATCCTATACAACATTAATTGCTCTATTGCAAGGTGCATAATGCTCGTCATTTTCGAATAATCATTCCATGGATGAATGATTTCTTTGTTTCCCAACTCTTCTTATCCTTGGAGGGATATATGCTTCCTTGTAGTGTGGTTTTCTGGACTTTGTAATGCTCTATTCTAGAGTAATTGAACCATTTTGAGGTTATTGTTTGGATTATGATGTAGACCATCATTTACAAAAAAAAATCGTCTTTGTACTATTAATGAACATATTATAATATTCTCGCAATTCTAATCACGCAAACAAAAAAATTTGATCACTTAACACAAATATCCCAACAATTATTTCCTCTTATGCATAGTCTCTTGCTAATTAATTTAAATAGAATACATTCACATAAATTTTCTTAAAATAAAAATGGCTTATGCAACTACAAAACAAAATCATTGCTATTCACTTTCTATTGGAGCAAAAACTTCTTTATTAATAACTACTTCATGGAATTGCTTTGTCAAGGCCCTAACTTTGAGTACTGATTTCACAATGCATTGGAATCGTTGTCCAAAAGTCCAATTATAAAAAATGAGATATCATAGCTACATCTTTAGTCAACATTTTTGCATACAAAATTGTTTGTCAAACATTGCATCTTTAGCATCAAATGGCAAACTTCCTTACCTTGTTTTTTGTTCTCCAAATTTATGGCATGCGAACAATTCTAGAATAATTGTATTTAACAATCAATTTGAGACCTCCTTTCACAATAAGCATGGTGATTTGCGTAACCTCAAATACATTGAGTTATCATCGTCATCTTTTTGAACGATTGACTTAGGCTTAAAAAAACATATATACACCCTTATAATGTCCATTCATTTTATGCCGTACACCATTCTTAGTGATAAACATACATATCATGTTATTTATTTTGAACCAAAAATAATATTGTATGTTCCAAAGCCTTGGTGAAAATTATTTTTACATGTTAAGAAAGGCAAGATGATTCGAAAGAAAAAATTCCTTGTTGCAAGTGCATTTATAAGATGTTATAACATAGTCCAAATTGGCAATATTGGGAGGTTAACAAAATGTTTGAATCTGTATATGGTCACAAGATTACAACATCAACAAACAGACAAATGACACAATGGGAAACATCCACATAACAAGGGGGAAGATTAATGTTTTTTTTTTTCCGTCAATTATGTATATTGAAGACCAACACCTTTTTTATATAGAAGATGATTGCATGATTCTTGCTCATTTATTTTCATATTTTGACATATTACAATGACCGCCATAAGCATCAACATTAACCTAATCTATATAATGGTTACCACCAACAACACTATGAGGGAAACTCTAATTTTAACCCTTTGTTAATGAGGCACCTACATATTTTCAGGGATGGTAGGAGTGGGCTAGGAAGTCGGGGGTGGTCCTTAATGACCCTTATGGAAAATGAGAAGTCAACGATAAATGATGTTTGGGCAAAGCATCTAAGTTTTATCCCTTTATCAAGTCTTAAGAAATTTGAACTCCGAGCAAGTTAGAGCCTTAGTTGTCATCGGGGACTCAACTATTGTTATAAGGTATATGCATAAATCCACAGTTCCAACTTGTTAGGATATTTAGACACTTAGGAGTTAGTTAAGATCAACTTGTGTAATATATCCGTTAGGTAAAAGTTTGTTTCTTTAGTATGCATTAGTATGCATTTGTAAATATTCTAATCTGACGGTCATGATATGTTCTAGACATAGAGTGATCCGACGGTTCAACTTTTCTTAGATCATACCTACCATTGATTCATGGCTTAACACTCGATTGGTCTATGATCTCTATTTAAAGAGCATAGAGAGTCCTTGGCTAGTTGATCGATTATGAGAATCTCATGTAACTTTCTTTCTTTTGCATAATAAATTACTCCAATTAGCTATTTGGCTAGGGCCGTGGACTGTTTCCCTCTCGAGGGTTTTAACCACGTGACAAACATCGGTGTGTTGATCTGTGATCTATTTGTGTGAAGCGGTTGCTTAAGGTGTTCAGTCTTTTGAGAGTACCTTGTGTACCCGAACATGGTATCAGAGCTTTTATGAAGAGCCACGTTCGGTTTTGATCTAGATCTGGAACCGGTGTTGCCGAAACTTTGAAAGGTTTCTGGTTCTAGATTTTATGTGCATTTTTGGCTTGTGGGAGCTGTTCCATTGCGTCCGGAGCGTCGTTTCCATTGGGAAATAGTTTTCATTTCATCGAAAATTGTTTCTGTTTGTTCCAGAAACACCCATTTCAACAAATCTGAAGGTATAATGTTACAATGACGGATTTGCTTTTTTAAATCTCTCATATCTTATCAGTTTTATTATTAGATCCTTTTTGTTTTAGTCTCGGACTGTTGCCTTCCCTAACTGCATATGCTCTTTGCCGTGCACCTTGCGCGATCGCGGCGAATCAGAAACAGTAAGGGAAAAAAATTTCTTGTCTTCTCGGCTACGTATGCTCTTTGCCGTGCACCTTGTGCGATCACGGCAAATCAGAAACAGCAAGAAAACTTGAAAATGTACACTTTCTGGGTAAGCTAACCAAGATCTAACCCCATTGTGTGGAAAAAGTTTTTTTGTTTTTGTTTTTCGTTTTTTTTTGTGATTTGCAGAAAGAAAAAGGCAAGCACGAAGAACGAGAGAGAAGTGTTGAAAATAGCAGCAAGAAACTCAATTTAATTTTCTGTCTAAATTAAATTGAGGAAACTTTCCAAGACAGAGGACGGCAGCTGTAGGAAACTTTCCAAGCGGCAGCTGAAAACTATTTAAGTGTACAGTAGAAGCAATTGTACAGTAGCTCTTCCATTTTTATTAATGAAAAACAGAGCAGATGGGGTTTTGGGCAGTAAGCTTTTCCCGTTTTTGATATATCCTGTCTCTATCTGTAAGACTGTTTCTGTGGGTGATGATTTTTCTATTTTATGCAGTAGATTAGATTTGTGTCTCATGATTTAGATAAATTTTATGAGCAGTTGCAGATCTATTGAAATTTCTACATGGTATCAGAGCAATAATCACAGAAGAACAGGGATCGAAGTTTCTCCTCAGATCTACAGGCCAGTGCAGCAACATCTCTACAGAGCTTGAAAGATGGCTTTCAGCGGGTTGAGGCTAGAATTTGCCTTGGAGGGCAGCTCCAACTTCGTAGCTTGGAAGGATCGCATGGAGGCAGTATTTGCAGATAATGGGTTGTTGGAATATATCGAGTCTGATATTCCACAGCCAGCTGCAACAGATGCCCAGCTTGTTCAGTGGAAGAAGGATGTGGTGAAAGGAAGAAGAATTATCCTCGAGGGGGTTCGAGATCATATTGTCTCAAATCTTCATGGGAAGGCTTCTCCATTCGCAATGTGGAAAACATTGACAGAGTTATTCCAGAATCAGAGTGACCAGAGAAAGCTGGCACTCAAGGATAAACTTCGAAAGATCAAGATGGAGAAGAACGATACTATTCCGCAGTATCTGTGCAAGCTCACACAGTGCCGTGATGAGCTTGGTGGTGTTGGAGTTACTATTCCAGAAGATGATTTGGTGAGTCTAGCATTGCTAGGTCTTCCCAAGAGTTGGCATAGCTACCAAGATTCCATAAATGGCCAAGAAAAGCTACCTGATTGGTCGCGCTTATGGTCTGATCTTCAGCAGGAAGAATTTAGGCGAAGCACAAGAGATGGATCCTCATCCAAAGCTGATGAAGAGGAAAACTTCGCATTGATGGGAAAAGGGAAGAAAGGGAAAGGGAAGAAATTCCAACCCAAACCCGATTCTAATCATGACGGCAAAAAGGATTTGTCAAAGGTGAAGTGCTTCCACTGTCACGAGTTTGGGCACTACGCAACCAGATGTCCGCAGAAGAAATCCAGCAAGAAGACTGCAGCTGTAGGTGAAGCTCTAGCTTCACAGTTCGAGCTTGATTTCACACTCATTGCATGCATGGCCAGCACAGTAATGGGTACCGTGTGGTATTTGGATTCGGGTGCATCTTTTCACATGACTGGATGCAAAGATTTCTTCAGTGAAATGGAGGAGAAGGATCTGCAGATAAATATCGAGCTAGGCGATGACGGGCGGTACAGTGCAACCGGTATAGGCACTATAACCTTCCATAGAGAGTCAGAATCAGATTTTCGACTCAAAGATGTCATGTATGTGCCAGGCTTGAAGAAGAACTTGATCTCGGTAGCAGTGCTCGAAGACCGTGGTTATGATGTGGTATTCAGCCAGGGAAAAGCATTTCTGAGACACATAACCACGGGGCAAGTAAAGCAAATTGGAGTCCGCGTGAGAAACCTCTACAAGTTGGAGGTTGGAGATTGTGCTGCATTAATTAGCAAGGCAGAAAATGTGCAGAGCCAAGATGATGGAGAGATTTGGCAT